>JAODAL010019054.1:0-73050 GCA_025379985.1 Phyllomedusa bahiana
GGCTGCCTAAATGGTGGGGGTGAAAACTGTGCACAGGGAATGTGTCCTCTGAGATTGGTGAGGTCCTGGTTGCAGAGCTGACACAGGTTGTGGCCCCTGTAGTGCAATATAAGCCTCCTCAAGTGGTCACCAAGTCAAATACCTGTGGCAGGCTGTGAAGCTCAGGTGAGTGCCAGTGACCCCTGTAGTCAGGCAAGGATATTGCAGGAAAAATGGAAACAGGCCATGAAGGTGGTTTTCCCACTGCTGTAAATCAGGGGTATGGAGGGACGAGCGCGTCCTCAGACCTTAGAAACTCACCTGGTAAGGAGGCTGAGGTCATCGGCAAGGCTTTCCTTGATGTTGAGATTGTCTGTAATAACCCTGTGACCACTGAGCTACAGGTTAAGGGTGGCACAAAGGTACATTGTGCCATAGTCAGTCCTACTGCAGTGGATGTTACCATCAATGAGGTGGTCAGTGAGGTAGACCAGAGTCCCCCTGGTAGGAACCAAGTGACAGCCTAGAGCCAAGAGGCGGAGCTTCAGGGTACAGAGAATTTTAAGGCTGTATCTGATCCTAAGAGACAGAAGCAGGGGCGTCGCTAGGCAGATTCATTCGGGGCACGAGCCTGTGCCCCGAGTCTCGATCTGTCAGAGTCGAGGAGGAGGCAGGACGGATCGTTCCCGTCCTGTCTTCTCCCCCGTATGTATCAGCGCTTGCTGAGCGCTGATACATAAAACGCAGGGCCGTACTTACAGGGGGGGCAGCCTGCAGGGGGAACCACCAGCACCCCAGTAATAGCACTTTGCATGTTTCTGTTTTTTTTTTTTTTTTTTCATTTCCCCCTGCCTCTGCTCAGTTCCTAAGTGTGTTTAAAATGAAGCTTTTTTTTCTTTTGGAGGGAGAGGGGGTGGGCAGCGTTGAGGCAGGCTGTGTGCGGGTGACTTAAATCTTTGGCTGCGGGCTGCTTCCACAGTCCTGGTGCTCAGGAGCACCGCAGCAGAGCCTGCTGTCTGTCGGGTCAGGCAGCAGGGGGAGGGGGCGCACTGACAGCACGGCTGGAGATGAGCTCAGAGGCAGGAAGTTCCTCACTGTCCGTGCTGTGTCCCCCCCCCCCTGCCTCCTGTGCGCCTGGGGATGTCACCAGCACTATCCAGGAGCAGCTCTTCTGTGTCATGACTACCCCCCCTCCGAAGTCTACAGGTTAGTTTACAGTGTGTGTCTATGTGAGTATTTTGCATTTTTGTATATAAATGTGTAGGGTTAAATGTGTGAGTGTATGGCTATATTTTTTATGCGCCTTTTGGTGTGTAAAATGAACATTTTTATGCACGAAAATGCACAAAAAACGCACCTGCACAGTTCCTAGTTGGGGTAGCTACAGGGGTCGCAGCAGCTGCACTTGCGAATGGGCCCTTAGCCAGGAGGCCCACAGTGCCCCCCCTCATTCCACTTAGCTGCATCACTGGGTTTATATAGACTCAGAGATGCAGCGGATCGCAGCTGCTGCCTGCGCAAAGCAGGTTGAGACTGAAATACATTCATCCCGACCATTAGTCCCAGCCCCCCACCATCAGCCACCGATCGTTAGGGCGCGTCCCCATGGCACAGGACAAATACCGGTCGGTTTGCCGGCCAGTATTTGTCCTGCTTAGCGCCCGTCTCCACGGCCATGGGGGGACGGCTTTTCTCCGCGATGAGCCCTCCCACCTCCCATTGAGCAGCACAGATTCTGTCCGGTTTTCGGACGGAAGATGGTGCTTGCTCAATGTTTTGCCGCCGGACTGCCGGCGGCAAAACCGCCAGACGGAAAACCCGTGCAGTGGGGACTGCTGCACGGTTTTTCCCTAGAGCACAATTGTGCTCATTTTCGGCCTGGTTTTCAGGCGGTCTGAAAAACTGCAAACCGGCTGAAAAACCGTGCCGTGGGGACATGCCCTTAGGGTCCCAAGTCGATACCCATCACTGAGGTATTGCCTTTATACCTACTCAGGGACCTATAACCTGCCTATATACCTGCTGAGGGACTTATAACCTACTTATAAAAACCTCCTGGGGACCTATAACCTACTTATATACATGCTGGGGGGGGCCTATAACCAGCCTATATACCCAAATGGAGACATATAACCTGTCTATATACCTACTGGAGGACCTATAATCTGCCTATATACCCGCTGGGGGACCTATAACCTACATATATTCCTACTGGGGGACCTATAACCTTCCTAAATACCTACTGGGAGACCTATAAAACCCGCCTATATACCCACTGGGAGACCTATAACCTGCCCTAAAATACCCCTGGGGGACAAAAATAACTGCCTATATACTCGCTGGGGGACCTATAACTTGCCTATATAACCTCTGGGGGACCTATAACCTGCCTATTTACCTACTGGGGGACCTATAACCTGCCTAAATAGGCATATATCTAATACAAAAATCAGTGGCATACTAAAAACTAAGTGAAACATCAAGGTATATAGGAATATTGGAAATGCATTACTGCTAAGGAAAATATGAAAAACCTGGGACTCTTAGTTTACAGTTTTTGATCAAAGATTGTATTAAGCTCACCTCCCAATAGCGTCAAGGGGATCCCAGAACAGGTGAGTCCCTAACCACTAATACGTTACCTCACTAGGAGTCCGTTCAGACTACAACATCTCAGGGAGTGACAGGAACTTGCAATTGAACTATCCTGCACTGGTTTAAAAGAGGCGGCAGAGTGCAGCAAGCCAATGAGATTGCCATTTCTCAAATAGACTACAAAAGTTAATTAGGCTGTGCACATCTAAAATATATTTTGAAAAACGTAAGCATAGGTGCACACTGAAAAGGCAATAGCATACATCTAATACAAAAATCAGTGGCACACTAAAAACTAAGTGAAACATCAAGGTATATAGGAATATTGGAAATGCATTACTGCTAAGGAAAATATGAAAAACCTGGGACTCTTAGTTTACAGTTTTTGATCAAAGATTGTATTAAGCTCACCTCCCAAAACGTCAAGGGGTTCCCAGAGCAGGGAACAGTCTAATTAACTTTTGTAGTCTATTTGAGAAATGGCAATCTCATTGGCTTGCTGCACTCTGCCGCCTCTTTTAAACCAGTGCAGGATAGTTCAATTGCAAATTCCTGTCACTCCCTGAGATGTTGTAGTCTGAACGGACTCCTAGTGAGGTAACGTATTAGTGGTTAGGGACTCACCTGCTCTGGGAACCCCTTGACGGGTTGGGAGGTGAGCTTAATACAATCTTTGATCAAAAACTGTAAACTAAGAGTCCCAGGTTTGTCATATTTTCCTTAGCAGTAATGCATTTCCAATATTCCTATATACCTTGATGTTTCACTTAGTTTTTAGTGTGCCTCTGATTTTTTTTTTTTTTTTTTTTTTTTTAAATCTTCAAATTTATATTATAAATTTTCCAAACAAACAAAAAAAAAAAAAATACATTTACATATGTAGCACGAGATGGTTATGCGGTAAAGTTAAAACCAAACAGGAGAAAACAAACATAACAAGCCAAGATTGTCACTAATCATATCTAGTCAGGAATAAGACATAAAATATTGGTCCCAATGTAGTAAGACTTATATTATTGCATTTGCAAGGGCAATACAAAGGAAAAGGCTGATAATGACTACTTTAAGTAGAAAGTGGAAGGGTTGGCATGCATTAAAAGAGTTTTCCCATCATCATCAAACTCTTCAAAAGACCCCTAAGTCATTTAAAAAAATGGGTTTGTGCCCACAAATTCCCATTTATGCAATTTTCGGGATAAAGGGGGGGGGGCCCAAAGGGGAGGTTTAAAACAGCTGTTTTGAAAAATTAACCCTTTGGATAATTCCTTGATTCCTGGAAGGAGGAAGATTTCCAATTTTTAGCGTAGATAATCTAGTTGCTACAAAACGTGGGAAAACTGTTCGAAAAAAGGGAGGAAGCCCCCTTGGGTTTTATGCCCAGGGCGCAAAAGCAGGGGAAATGTTTTTTTTGTCGAGGCTAGTTCGAAGTAACTCCCATTTTGTTTCCAAAGAGTTGGACCTGTGACACTCCACCACATATTTTGAAGGGTGCCCGTGTATCCACCCCCCAACAAAGTGCTGAGCTAGATTGAGAAAGATGAACTAGGCGGGTAGGAGTAAAATTTACCACCTCAGATGCAGTTTTTTTTTACATTCTAAATGTTACGTATCTCGGTATTTGTCCGTGCAAAAGTGCTACCACCTGCAGGGAAGCTTTTCCCCCAGATCCATTTCCCTTTGGTGCGTTATGGTTTAGTTTGGGTTCCTTGCTGCACTAAAAGGGGGGTAAGTGTGAAGTCCTTTTTTCAAAACCCTTTTGGGCCCATTGGGAAGTTAAAATAGAGGAAAATTCTTGGTTTGCTGGGCCAGGCCCATCTGCAGTAATGTCTTACTTGTAAATATTTAAAAAATTGGAGCGGTCCAAATTAAAGTGCCCATTAAGTCAGTAAAAGTCCTAAGATGCTTGCCCTCAAAGGTGGTAAAAAGTAAAAGACCCGAGCTATCCAGTCTCTCAAGGAAAGATGAGGAGAGAGTTGGGTATGGAAAAAGGGAGCAACCCTTTTTTTGACGGGTGGATCCAACTATTGTGTTTAGCTTTCTTAATCCAGTTGGGAAAACATTGTAAGGGGGAGGGAAGGTAATGGTATTTGGGAATTCGGATTTCTGACCTAATAAGCTTTAATGTATAGGGAGTAGAGGGGGACTCTCCATTTTAGCCCAAAGGGGTGTAGTTGGGGGTTTCCAAAAAAAAAGGGCTCTAATAGAGCAAAATTATAGATTTCAGATTCGGAACAGAAAACCCCCCTTGCTTAGTGTGAAGTTTTAAAATATTGTTTTTACACCTTGGTTTTTTCCCCACCCCAATAAACGCCAGGAAGATCGATTGGATTTTGTTGAAAAGGGAGTTGATAGGATATATGGAAGGGATGCAGTACATACAAACTTTGGAGAAACCCAAATTTTGGTGACTTTATCCTTGCCACCCAAGACAGAGAAAACCCGGTAAGCTTTGGTCCCCTCTACCAGGGACCATATAGTGCACCCATATTGATTTGTAAGTATGCTCTAGGAGGACGTGATTTTAATACCTAAGAAAGTAATTAAGTATCAGCCCAAATGAAGTTGAATTTGGATAAATGGGGTTTTTGGTTCCGGTATTTCAAGGGGAAAATTTTTTTTTGGACACATTTAACGATAATAAGAGCGAGAGAGTAAGCTTCGGGAGCCTAGGAGGGCTTCCAAAACGTTCGGGTCATCAGAAAATCAAAATGTCGTCCGGGCGAAAAAGGCTTATTTTATGATTTAAGTTCCCAACATAGTTCCCGGAGATTGAGGCTAAATTTCCTAATCTTTTCCCCCGGGGGGTTCATGACATGAAAAATTAAAGGGGGGGGCGGCTACCTTGTTTTGCCATTGGTTTTGGGAAGGGTCAGTAAAAACCTGAGGCTAAGGGACCTACTGAAGGGGCAGAATAAAGGGAAGAAATAGCTTTGAGAATGGGCCTTAAAACCCAAAATTTTAAATAGTGTTTCAGTCAAGTATTCCCAATTGAGCCGATCGAATTTTTTCCTCTAATGAAAATAATATGGGGGGATTTTGTCAGAATTTATTTTATGGATAGTCAGTACCCTCCTAACCCCATGCGGGTTTGGCGCCCTTTGAAAAAGCCCACTTGATCTTTTTAATGAAAAAGGGGCGGGATGTCTTTTTAATCTGTTCGCATGATTTTAGAAAATATTTTATATCACAGTTCGTAATAAAAGGGGCCTGTAGTTGGTTACTTTTCAGGTTCTTGCCGGGGTTTTTGGAAATAGTGGTTACCGGGGCTTTGAGCTCTTTTTGGGGGGTTTTCCCCCCTTTTTAAAATAATGGCCGGGAAAAGTATTGGAAGGTGGGGGGCCCAAGGTGGAACAAAAATAGTTTTTAGTACTCGTTCGTTAGGCCATCGGGCCCTGGTGCCTTTTTAAGTTTGGAAGTTTTTTGGGGCTTTATTTCTTAATTGTAATTGGTTCATTAAAAAAACTTCCAGCGGGGAATTGGTAGAGTGGGAAGTTAACCGGTTTTTAAAAAAAGGAAGTGATGTGGATCTATAAACTTTTAAGATCTCTGGGTCATCTTTAAAGTTATATAAAGACTTATAATACTGTGAAAAGGGGATTGCAAGGGTTTGAGGGTGAATATCTTAGATTTGTCTGAATTGTAAAATAAGGGGTTTTACTTCTCAATTGTAGAACCTTAACTCGTTGGCCCAAGTTTTTTAGGGACGGTCCCCCTGAAAATAAAAATTTCCCCCTTGGGGTCTGACAAGTGGGCTTCATATTGATGTAGATATAGGGTGCGGAGCTTTTTTCTGCCCCGATAATTTTTTCTTTGATAAGAGGGGGAAAAGGGGTTTGACTTGAACTGTTTATCAAGAGAGGTTTTTATTTGGAGAAGATCATTAATGGCCTTTTCCGTTTACGTTTCTCTTTGGAAGAAGTTGGATACGACCCTCTGATTACTGCTTTATGGCACACCAGAGAGTTTCGGCTGACGGAGATGTTGGGGAGTTTATTTCAAGTATTCTTAAGCGCACGGTGAATCCTGCAGTTATCATCGGGGATTTTGTAAGAAGTGGTTATTCTCCAAGGGGGGGAAGAAAAAATTGGGGGAAATGGACATGGAAAGAAAAATGGGCGTGGCTACCACGTAGCACAAACCCCATCTCAGCCTTCACACTTAGATAAAGCTTTTTTATCTCTAGAAAAAAGTCAATTCTGAATGGGGGGTTTTTTGAGGTGAATAAAAAAGGGGTAGTCCCAAATTCTCCAGTATGGGCATACCGCCCGGGGCATGTAGATTTTTTTCCCACAAAAGGTTTTTCTTGGAGATATGAGAGGAACCCCTTTGGTCTATCTAGAACTTTGTCGACTACCCTTTGTATTCCCCCCATCACTAACCTTTTCCCCTCGCCATCTTTTAGCTCTAGCTATGGTTTTATATAAAGGAGAGTTGACGGTTGTTTGGAGCAAAAAAAGTAAGAAAAATGTAGGGGATTGAAAATTTATACACGTTTAAGATAATGAATCCCTTGAGGGTCGGCTGGAATTTTTAATGGAATGTTACCGATTTTTAATAAAGAGCGTTCCCCCGCTTTTTAGATGGGATTCCGTGAAAAAGGGGAAAGGGGGAAGCTTTTATGTTTCAATCTATAGGTCTGACGTTTGTAGATGTGTCTTTTGAACCATAGGATATTACTTTTTTGCTTTTAGTACTTCCATAGGAGGTACGCATGTGTGGGGAATTAAGCCCTTGGGTTTTGGGACAAATTTTAATCCCCAAGTGACGCAAAGAAAAGGGTAGTTATAATCTTTTTCCCAAAAAAAAAAAATGCGAGTTAACAATCAACGATAAGCAGTGACAATAGGTGATAAAACTAATAACAGTAAAAAACCAATGTAACCCCAGCAAAGGGGTGGAACTTGAAACTTCTAAAGCTCCCATCAGAAGGAGAAAAGGGGTGGGTAAAGTCCTGGTCGGGAACCTCAAGGGGGAGTAAGAACCGACAACAAAAAAAGGGACGCTTTTAGGAGGAGGGGAATCCGGTGGGACATGTGTTTGCCCAAAGGTTTTGTTTTCGTTTGATCTTAATTTGAACGTCGGGTTTGCGGACCAAAAGGGTGTGATAAACCCGGTTGTTGTCCCCTTTTTTTTGGGGGTGTATTTGGGGGGGGTGAAATCAAGCCCCACGTAACAGAGTTTCCCCTTGGCAGCCGAGGAGTGGTAAGATTACAGTTTGAGGGTCCTTGTTGTTACAAGCTTTACGGAAGCCCCCCGTGGGATTGGATAAATTTTCTCTTGAACCTTTGTGAGGGGGGCAAACTCTTTCCCGGGGGGCTTGTCCGCTGAGGGGTCCCCGGGGAAATTTAGATGTCTTGAATCTCTCGGCAGGTCGGGGAGTGTTTCCCAAAGGCTTTTAAAGGGAAAAGTTCTTTTGGTTTTGAAATAATGGTTCTGCGTTACATCCCTGGGAGGGAGGGAGGAGGTGCTTTGGGTTTTGGGGAGCCCATGGATGCGGTCTATCTGAGGTCAAGATTGAAGCCTCCCGGGAAATGCCAGGGCCATTAGTTGTTAAAAATGGGTAGCATGCTGGGGAGGACCGATTCGGAACGACCTCTAGTCAAGGACTTTGGTGACATTTCTGGGGTTTTTCTTCAAATGCACGTTTGGCATCTATAAGAAAATTAGGTGTGGAAAAATTTCCCCATTTTCTTTTCCACATGCTCTTTTTGGAGACAAAACGCTTGTATTCCATTTGAATTCTCCCATCATTTCTTTAAAATTTATTTTGGAGAGATTCTCTAAAAAGAAACAATAGACGTTGGAGAGTGGTTCTGAAGTACAGAAAGGGGTCTGCAATTTTTTGAGTTCCCTATCTGTAGAGGGTTTTTCTGGTGAGGCTTGAGAGGAGTTGGGGGTAAGTTGCCTTTCCCCGCTCGTGAGCGTGTGGGAAAGGAGTTTGGAAAACTCTGTTAAATTTGGTGGGGGGGGATTTGCGGTTTTTTTTGGAGTTGCCACCCATTTGGTGTGAAGGAAAGGGGAGGGGAAAAAATACTTTTTCGTTTCTTTTGTTTAAAAATTTGTTGTTGTTTGTCTTTGTGTTTTTTTTTTTTTTTTATTGTTTTTTTGCTTTTCCTCTAAATCTCCCCTTTACTTTGGGGTCTAGGTGTCACTTGGGGAAAGGGTGCATGGAAAAGTCTTTTAGACTTCTTTAAGTAATTTTTAACAAAGACTTTAATGGAGGGCCCCCGGAGTGAGAGGTTAAAAGTAGTAACTTTGGAAAGGGGGGGTGGTTATCCCCCGAACGTCGTGTGGTGTTTTTTATGGAGGACATCTAAACCGGCTGCTCCTATATCTCTGTTGAAAGGCATCGAAACAGTAGAAACCTTTGGGGAAAATGCCGGGCCCTTGGGCATTTAAAACCCCATTGGGATTTCCGGTTACATTTTTTGACTTTTTTTTGTGCTTATATGGAAAATATTAAAATTTCGCCACGTTTATTATGGCAATATTGGGGGGATTGTTCTATAATATAAAAAGAATAAAAATATCCATAAAAACGCAAAGAGAACATTTGTGGTTTACGGCATATTGTTCTAATGTAGTATGTTTCCATGCAGGGGGGGTCCTGCTAATGCCGTACATGTAACCTGGGTGGTTTAGTGCTACATTTTCGCTTAGAGTTAATAAGTAGCTCAGTATATGCAGCAGAGAAGTATGTGATGATTTGACACTTTCTTATGGTTAAGGGCTCAGGAGAAGCACTTTAGGATGTACTGAAAGTTATAATCAGTCCTGGAGAGAAATGGCTGATCAGGTTATTTCTGAATAAGAAATTGCTCCTTAAAATAGGGAAGTTTAAGTGACTCCTAATAAAGAACGCGTTGGAGAGATGCTGACATGCACTTTGCACTGTGGACTCTCCAAAGATGTCCTTATAATTAAATCAGGACAGGTCAAAAGCTGCTGCTGTTGTAGAGAAAGCAATACAATATATTCCTTTTCTTTTCTTCAGCAAATGAGTGCAGGTGCTGATTGAGTAGAGAGGCACTAGTCACTGTGATGTTAGGAAGCTTATATGTAATTTACACGGCTGGAAATTGGTCTGGAAAGTGATTAGTTCCACAGGAGCTAATGATGAAAACCAATGAGGGGAGTTTTAGTCCCAAATCCTTTAGGGGTGCAGAGAGAGGCAATTCCTGTCTCCTTTAAACAGAGGAGTGAAGAGGGATGGGAAATGGCGGCTGGCCAGGGAACTGTTGTGCAGGGATTGCTGCAAAATGGCTGCAGCCACAAGGCTGGTTTGTGAGCCCTCAGAGAGTAACAGGGTCCTGCAATTTATCCCAGTACAGATTCTTCTTCAAAAGTCCATCAGACATTAGATACACAAGAATAAAAATATAGGAGACAGTGGAAACTGGTTACTTATCTGCACGCTGAGATTCCACGGCAGGCTGAGAAGGGCTGTCGGCTCACGCTGGTCCCTGAGGAGGAAGCCCTGCGCTCAACCTTCTACCTAAGAAGTCAGGGAGGGAGCGCGGGTCAGAGCTGCTGGCTGCTACAGAAAGTGTTCCTGTCGCTCTCCTCTAGCACGGGTGAGATCAGGTTGTCTCCACTTCTAAAGTGCAGCTCAATTAGGCTGGATTGAGGCCTACTGCTCAGAGTGCCTGGAGACCCGTTGGATTGTAATCCCAGCCTCAGCAGCGATTTACAGCTGATGATGGTGGTGTGAAGAGGGTCCAGACTCGGTACTGGTAGGATTTTGAAGGCAAAAGTGGTTTTTTTTGTGCTGTTTAGTGGTGTCCCCCTCAGAGGTCTCCTCAGATGCCTCTCACTCCCTGCAGGTCCAGGCCACGCGCCCGGATTTTTGTATTAGATGTATGCTATTGCCTTTTCAGTGTGCACCTATGCTTACGTTTTTCAAAATATATTTTAGATGTGCACAGCCTAATTAACTTTTTTAAATAGGCATATATACCTGCTGGGGGACCTATGACTGATATAGCTACCTACTGGGAGACATAAACTAAATATCCACATACTGGCGGACATATAACTTACTGCGTTGTGAAGTCACGAACAGTTGATAAGCTGATTGATAAGTGCTGAGCAATTGACCGTTCAGCCACGGGAGGCAGCGGCGTGATGTAATGATGTCATCGCGCCGCTGCCTGTACTAGGCCCTAAGCTGTACTAGGCTTATCAGATGGCGGAACGGGCGTCCCGGAGTGGACAGTGTGATGATGTCACGCCGCCCACTCTGGATTCAAAGAGAAGTCCAGCGGGAGAATAGAAGAAAGGTGAGGTGAGTATGGGCCCCATATATACCTAACTAACTACTGGGAGGCACTATATATACCTAACTTCTGGGGGGCTCTATATATACCTACCTAACTTCTGGGGGGGCTCTATATATACATACCTAACTGCTGGGGTATATATACACCTATCTAACCACTGAGGGGCCCTATATACATCTACCTAACTATTGGAAGGCACTTTATATGCCTAAATGCTGGGGGTCTCTATATACACTTGCCTTAATACTAGGGGGCGCTATATATACCTGCTATAACTACTGGCTGCTTACAGCATGCAGAAAGAATATTGAAGTAAAAAAGTGTCATACATAGAAATAAATGGGAGTCGTTTTACTGTCATATTTGAAGCTTTTTTGGGGGTGGATTACACCAAAAAAGCAGAAAAAAACAAACGCTGTGTGAACCATACATTACTAAGTTGGGGGGCGTTTCAAACGCAGTGCCTACGGCAGCATAAGTTGTAAATACGGCCCTGTATACACGTCGGCGTCGCAGGGGGAGTGACACATC
Source organism: Phyllomedusa bahiana (assembly GCA_025379985.1). Classification (NCBI taxonomy): domain Eukaryota; kingdom Metazoa; phylum Chordata; class Amphibia; order Anura; family Hylidae; genus Phyllomedusa; species Phyllomedusa bahiana. Next base: position 11,385 of record JAODAL010019054.1, read on the forward strand.
GCTTTCCTCACGCCCCCTGTGACACTGGGATCCTCTAAGCTGGCAGCTCTGCCGGCCGCGGAGGTCCTGGACCCTGCATGATGGCGTAAACGCCGTGATGACGTCACGCCGCTTACACCATTCACTAGCTCCCGGACCTGAACGCGCGGACCGTGCTGTGTGTAAGCTTTTATTATCTTATTTTTATATTAGGAAAGAGGACAAATTACCTGTCTATGGGGGCATATTACTGGCTAAAGGGGGCATTTTACCGGCTATTGGGGCATATCACCTGGCTATTGGTGCATATCACCTGTCTATGGGGGCATATTACCTGTCTATGGGGGGCATATTACCTGTCTATGGGGGGGCATATTACCTGGCTAAGGGGGGCATATTACCTGGCTAAGGGGCATACTACTGGCTACAGGGGGCTAATAACCTGGCTATAGTGAGCAAATATTTACCTACAGGGGGCCTAAAACTACCTACAGGGGCCTATATAACTGCATAATAGGGATCTATATTTCCATATATATTTCTATTCTGTGGCATATATAACTACCTTTCTACTAAATAGGGGAATGAGATACCTATCTATTGGGGGACCTCTAACTTTAGCTACCTTACTGAGGACTACCTACATTTGGTGGTGTGCCTACATATTGTCTCAGGGAATTTCACTACTTCCTTATTGGTTTAAAAAACAAGACTAAAACTCGGTGCGCAAGTGGGAGCCCTATAGCAGTTTGGGACACAAGGGGGTAATTATTACCATTTGAGGCACTATAGATGGGGAGTTTGTATAGAGATAGGAATTTTTAGAGAAGTCCTGATACAGTGAGGAATCTAAGATATTTGTTTTGTAAATTTTTCAGTGAAGAGTTGTGGACGGTAGAAGGTGTCATGGCGTCTGGGACAGATGGAAAAGAAGAAGAGAAAGAGAACAACTCTTCAGAGATGTCTCCTGTAAGTCACCAAATGTCACTCAACGTAATCACTTATATTTCTTCTGAGCCTACATACAACTAGAATCTACCACTATATGGTCCCTGTATGGCGGTGATATATGTCTTCAGAGCCTGTGTACACATGTGGTGGTCACGTTTGGTCATAGTCTGGCAGTTTTTAGTAACATTGATTCGTCTGATGTATTTGCTTCATGTATCGGTGGATTATTTGTTGACTTATTTGTTAGGTATTACACTGTCAGACAGAGGTGAGATTTTTTGAAAATGCAAATTTGTCATTGGTGATTTTCATTGTGCAGTGACTGCTGAGGTGATGGACGGGATCTATGTGGAATGTGCAGAAAATTGACAGGAACAGAACTATCTTCTCTGTAAAAAAACATCTGCCGTTCACAATGAGGCGTGAAAATGGCGTGTGCACCCAGCCCTACTCAGAAAAACTTAAGGGCCCGAGCCCCGGATGTTTTGGGACCCTAGCAACGCCCCTGACAGAAGATGGTCAGGGAGGACCAGAGGCCTGGTGAGGAAGAGAAGTTTGGGTCTCATTATGATCCTGCAGACCAAGAGGTAGTAGGGCCCCTTGAGGCCGTGGTGGATAGCAACCCGGAGAGGTGTGCTGTCATTACTGCTTCCGGTGCTGCTAGTGTGGTTGCAGGGACTAACCAGGGGCCTTTTGCTTATAGGAGACCCGAATTAGTGAAGACACTGCCCAGTGGGCACAATGCCGAGGTACCCTGCGTGTGGGAGAAGGCTACAAGGCATGATAGTGCTGGTCTTGGAGTTGTCAGGAGTACCCTTGTGAATGTCAGCATGTGGGCTGAAGGTGGTGACATCCTTGCAGCAGAGGGTGCATACGTCGTGCCACCAGTAGTAAGTGGCAGTAAACTGTCTGTGGCCAGTTATGAGGTGAGCGCATGGTATGAGCCCATGGCTGAGTGGTTTATGGAAAATTTAGTCTCTGCCCCTGATGATGTAGCGGGGATGTTGCCCATAGCAACAGGTACCAAGGAGGAAAAGGGAAATGTGGAATGTATGGATGACTCTGATGCTGTCTAGCAGAAATCAGGATGTATGTCTCTGGGCATATGGAACAGGTGGGGAAAAGGGATTTCCCGGAGAAAAGTGGCGTGCTTCCCCAGAGAAAGCAAGTGCAATATAAGCTTTGTGAGTCGTTTCCCCTTGTTGGAGTTTTAAACCTGGAGGAAGGTTTGTGCGAGGTGAAAAAGACCTAGGGCCCTTATTCAGAGGGGGAGGGTATGTGACGGGGCCCAACTACAGGTAGTTACCTTTTTCTGCCACTAGGTGGAGTTATACCCGAGTTTTCTATGCAACATGCCACCAAGGATACCTGGCCTGGTGGGATAAGAGCCAGCCGCATGTTTTGTCAGCCTCACTAAGTGGTTGGCAATGGGATAGTATATGTGGGCTTTTCCGGGTCGTTCCTGGGTCGGCTCTGATTGGGAGTAGAAATGTGTCGGGTGGGCGTCTACTCCCCATGGTCCAGGCCAGGATTTGGATAGGGCTCGGGTTTCCTATAAAGGCTTGGGCCTTCAGGTATACAGGGGGTGTGGTTGCTTCCTGGAAGTGGAGTGGCGAAGAGCTGAGGAGAGGCTCTTACCCCAGAGGCTTGAGGCCAGCAGGTGGCTGACCTCTGAAAGCCCAAACCAGTGGAGACTGGTGAAAAGGACTATGTCTGACTGGACATTAGGTCCAGACCCAATGTAGTGAGGGACGCTACATGTGTAGTGAGTGGCCAGATGGCCAGGGTTTTGTTTACCTGTTTTTTTTTTGTACAAACGTGTGCTGTGCTAAAGAAATAAAGCTGGTGGAGGCCAGACTGAAAGAAACCAGGTGTCCCAGTGCCCTGTGTGAAAGTGCCAACCGTTCTACCAAAGAACGGCGGTCCAAGAGCGGAATATCCCCTGTGACGACCCAAGATGGCGGCCGGAGGCATGTGAGTTGACACAATATATATATTTATATATATATATATATATTTTATATATATATATATATATATATATATATCATGCTGGACACAAAGTAATAGCAGATGAGACTATAAAGCTTTCCAGCCAATGTAAGAAAACTCTCATGAAATTGTGAATGTCCTCTAGCTCCTTCTTGTAAAAATTCTATATTTTATTTATATAGTTTAAAATTCCATGACAAAAGTCTGTAAAACAGCCTAAAGCGTTTCGGGTTATGCACCCTTTCTCATGGCACAATAACATACATGTAAACTCTAAATTTAAAAATCCATGACAGGAAGTGTCATCGGCTAACACGTCATATGGCAAAAAAAAAAAAAAAAGTAGAAAAGAGAGAAATAAGAAGAAAAAAAAAGGTCTGTTAAGAACAAAAAAGACAAGCTGATTAATAATGATACAAAGATCATTCTATAATTAACCCAAATGGACTTGCATTTAATTTAAAAATCCAAAAAGGGTTTCTCGTTTCAAAAGCAATTGTTTAAAATTCCCCCCTAGAATTAATTTTTCTTTTTCTATACAAAGAAAAAGAAAGATGAAATTTCCCATTGCGTGCAGAAAAAAAAAAAAAAAAAATGTTAAGCCCCAAATATATTTAAATGTCCCGTGTTTTAATGTGTTAAAGGGTGTTCAAAATTTTTTTTTTCAATGTCAATTTATTCCACTAAAAACAACTTTCACAACAAAAACTACCCCATATTTACATTTATAAAATTCAATTTTAACATTCACTTTCTACAAAACTCTTACATTACCTAAAACTTTGCACTTTACAACAAAACCTCTACACCTAAATTAACCTTTCTTTTGAAACCATGTATTATTAATTTTATCCCCAAACACTCACAAAAAATTTGCAAATCCCTCTTCTAATGTTTTTTTAAACCGTTTCCCCGATAAAATTTCTTGAATAACATCACCATAAAAAAGGTAGATTTTTTTTACAATTTTAATTTCTGATTTAATTTTACATAAAGTTAAAAATTCAAAAAAATTCTTAAAATATATTTTTTTGGGGACCTTTTCCCTTAAAATTTTTTTTATTTTTCTACACAAATTTTTTCTCTATCATGCCCACATAGTTTTCTTCTTTTTAAACGTCCAAAATCTTTTCTTTTCCAGACAACCAAACCCTTAACAAAAATTTAAGGGGTGAACTCCCCCCAGGTTTGTTTTAAATTTGTTCTAAAAAAGGGGGCACTTTTAGCTTAAAAACAGGTTTCCCGCACCCCACCCTGTTAAAAAGACGGTAACCTCTTTTAATAAAAAAAAGTATATTTGCGATACATAGCAAAAAGTAAAAACCTAAAAGAAACACAAAGCAAGAAGGGGTTCCTCCAAGGAGAGAACAGCTCAGAAGAAACGCACGCGTTAGCCCCCGCCCCCTGACATATAATTTTGACAATGTATTTGAACAAGTTTTGAATCTCTTTTCTTTTTACATTAACCCCAAAAGAACAACATAGTGTGACTGGGTTAAGTTTTGTCTCAGCTAATAATTTCAATTTATTCAATCCCAAACCCTAGGCCCCAAAAAATTTGTCGTTCACAAACATTCGAAACTTATTTTAAATCCAGACAAGTTGCAAAAAAGTAAAACAGAGTAACAATAGGGAAATCATGGAATAAAAGGGAATTTATCTTTTCTTGGAGCAAAAAACACTATTAGATTTAAAAAACAGGGAAATAAAACAACGATCTGTAGGGAATATTTTACAGTGAAGCTTCTTTCAAAAAACCAAAAAACTATTAAATACCATTGAACACTATGAGGCTTTTGACCGTTTCCAACAAAAATGGAAAGGGGGATTTGAGGGAGCAAACCCGGAATTACGAAAAATAATAATTTTCAGATCTAATTTTTTCCAAAAACAAAAAATAGTTTAAAAAAATTTAAAAAGGAAAAAAATATTGTCATAAAAATGGCGGACAAGGGTGGGAAAGTGGTAGTCAATGATAAATCTATGTATAGAAGCTGCTTTGCGGTACTTTTTTAGCAATACTTATAAAAAATTAAAGGGAAAATCCAACGAGGAATACCGGGGAGTTTTTCCAAATTTATTGAAAAAGGGGGTTTTCTAGTATTTTAAATGCAAAAATACGCCCACTTTTGGTTTTGAGAAACCTATACACAGTTCCATGGACTCCCTAAAAAACCAAAATTACACGCCCCCCCTTGGGGCCAATAATAGCGGTTGGGGTTTTTTTTTAAACGAGAAAGTTTATGCGTGGGTAGTGACCCCTCCCAAAAATCTTGTGGGGTTTACTCCCAGTTACATCAAAAATGTAACAGGTACTCAATCATTTTTAAATTCCCTTGGAGTAGTAACTTTTCCTGGCTTACAGTGACGTGGGGTTCCCCTTTATTCTTCCCTCCCACACCATCTTGCAGTCTCTTTAGCTCACCACCTCTATCAAAAACCTTTTTAAAGGGGAATTTTTAAAAAATTTTTTTCTGCAGGAGTGGAATACCTTTGAAAAAATAATTTTTTTTTTTTCAATGGAAAATTCTATTTACAGATAAAGGTGCCCCTGGGGGCTAAATTTTTACCCCCCCCTGGCTAATCTGTACATGGCTTGGTGGGGGGAGAATTAGATTTTTTCTTAAATAATCCCCTTTTTTTTTTTGGCAGAATAAAGTACTTTTTGGGAAGTTTTTTGAACATTTTGTGATTTGGGATGGGCAGTTTCGGGAAAAAAAAATTTTTTTTCCCTCAAAAATAAATTTTTAATTTAGGTTTTTTCTTTTTCTATGAACTCGCAGTATCATTTTTTAGATGTAACTTTTTACTTAAGAATAATGAGGTTCAATCGTCATTATACAGGAAGGAAAATGCGGGAAACCCCTGTTTTACACCTAAATGCCATCCAAAAAAACCAAAAGCAATACCTTGGGGAGTTCACCCATGCTAAACGTTCTGTTCCACTTGGATGTTCTGAAAACGCAAAATGAAATTTTAGGCAAAGTTTAAAAAAAAAGAAATATCCAAATGGAGCATAGATAGAGCAAAAGTTTAGTTCAAAAAGATAGAAACCAAAAATAAGGGAAAAAGATCCCCCAAAAAAAAAAATTTAAGGACCCCTTTCCCTTGACATTGTTTTCACCTTTATAGTAACCCAAAATAAACAGATAATTTAAATTAGTACAAAAAAAAATTTCCTATTAAAACCAAGATGATGTTACTTCAGAAATATCAACAGGATAAAATACATACCTAAAAGAGGGGGATCCCTTGCCACAATGTTTCCCCCAGTCTGTTTGGTACAAAGTAACTAAACATGGTTTCAATGAAAGGGAAATTTAGGTGTAGAGGTCAGTGTACATGCCGTAACGGGGGTGAAAATGGTTTTGAAAAAAGGTGCCCTGTTAAAAAATTTATACTTTTATCAACTGGAAATACGGGGGTGTTTATTTCTATCCGGTAAAGAATTGGGGCCTTATTTTTTAGGCATAAAATTAACTGAAAAAAGAATTATGAACCCTTCAACATTTAAAAAACCCCCGGGACAATTTTAAAAATTCTGGAGATCTAGCATTTTTCACTGCAGCAAAGGAGAATTTATTTTTCTTTTTCTTTGGATAGAAAAAGTAAAATTAATTCTAAAAGGGGGAAAAATAAAACAATTGCTTTTGAAAAAGAGAAGCTTTTTGGGTTTTTAAAAAAAAATGCGAGTACCTTTTGGCTTTAATTTAGAAAATGACTTTTGATCATTAAATCATTGCTTGTCTTTTTTTTTCTTAACAACTTTTTTTTTTTTTTTTTTTCTTCTTTTTTTCTTTTCCTCTCCCTTTTTTTTTTTTTTTTTTTTTTCCCTAGACGTGTTAGCCAAAGTCACTTTCCCGCAGGATATTTAAATTTTAAATGTACATGTATGTTATTTTTGCCATAGTAAGGGGGCATAACCCGAAAGCGTAGGCTTTTTCAGATTTTGCATGGGGAATTTTAAACTAATAAATAAAAAAAAGAATTTTTCAAGAAGGAGCTGGGGGACATTCACAATTTATGGAGTATACTAAAAAGTCCTTTGAATCACTCCTGCTCTCGCTCCCCCATCTTGGGGGTCAAACCCAAATTTTAAACAAATTTTCTAAGAGACCCAATCGAGGGGAAGCGGGGCGTTTGTTTGCTTGTAAATGTAAAAAAACCCTTTCCCTTTCCGTTTTTTTAGACCAGGATGGTTGGTTCATTTCGGAAGCCTCCCCGCCTGACCTGTGTGTTTTACAGTCTCCAAACAGATTAATTTCCCAAACCCCTATCCTTCCCCCCTAAACGACCCAATATACTTATTGTCTATCTTTCTCCCACCCCCAATCCTCTCTCGCTCCCCTAGCGCTGGGGGAAAAATCCCCCAACCCAGGGCCCCCACAGCACATTTTCCCCTACCCGTATCTCTGGTTTTCTAACAGACCCATTTCAAAAATCTTTTAAACCCCCCAAACTTGAAACCATTCCCTTGTGCCCCCCTTCTCCTTTTTTCTCTCTCTGGAGCTGTCGGGAATGCACGGTTATATGCAACAAACTCTCCAACATACAGACCCTTTTTTAACACGAAACTTACCCTTTCCTTTTGGTCTGACAGTTAACCTGGTAAACCCCCTCCGACCAGTCTCTCCTGCTGCTCTTCCTTGGGGGCCTCCATTTTACCCTGCCCCCGCCCTGGCAACAAGCAGGGAGGTGTTGGCCTTCTCCTTCGAACCTGTTCCCCTTCGCCCTACCCCCGCCCTCCCCCCCTAACCTCCCCCCCTTTGATGCACTCTGCCGCATCTACCCCCCCTCCAATCTCCAAGGGGTGGCATTTTACCGACCACCGGGCCCTGCCCCAAAACCTTCCCTTAAATCACTTCGCCTCCTGGTTTTCTTATTTCTTTCCCGGATACCCCTTATCATAAAGGGAATTTTAACCTCTCCATTACAACCCCTCTTTTTCCCAACAACTCCCTCATTTTCCTTTTCCCTTTGGGCCTCCCCCAGGGGACCTTTGTACCACTCATAAAGATGGACCACGGCTGGAACCTTTCGTCTTCAACCCCCTCTGCCCCCTTCGATTCTCTAACCTCCACCCCCTATATCTGACCACAACCAGCTTACCTTCCCCACTATCTCCTACCACCATGCCCCTTCCAACCAAGTACACCCCCACGGAACCTTAAAAAACTAATCGCAACCCTTCTGCTTCCTTGTATTCCTCCCCTACCCCGTTTGTTGACCCGACCCAACCCTTTCTAAAACCACACAATCCCCCCAAATTTTGACTTGGTCCGTCCTCTCACACCAAAGAACCCAAAAACAAACAACAACCCCGGGGCACCAGACTCCCCAAACAGCTGGGGCGAGCTCCAAAAATTGCCAACCCCACGGGGAAAAAAAACCCCGCTCCACCCCCGACTTTGCCTCATACAAATTTCCCTACACACTTTTAAGCCACCTCCCCCTCACCAAAAGGGATTATTTCACCACGTCTTTCCTCCGTCCCCAAAACCCCCAGAGACTATTAAAAAAACTTTCAACCGTTTCCGTACACCTGCCCCTCCTCCCCCACCATCCTTTCAGCAATGTTTCCCACCGATTTACTAAACGCCCAACTCCACCAACCTCCCGCCAGCCCCCTACCCACCATTCCCCCAGCCACTCCCCCCACTTCCCCCCTAATTTTCTTTTTCATGTCACTCATACAAGCTCTTTCTCTTTCCCAAAAACCAACATCACATCGTAACCCTTTATCCCCTCCCACCCACCTCATCCAAACCTCAGCCTTTATCTACCCTCTCACCCATCTCTTTAACCTATCGCTAACCTCTGATCTTTCCCTTTCACCTTTAAGCAGCAATCACACCCATCCGAAGAAACTTTTCTTGACCCCCTTTTCTTCCCCAAAATCGTCCCATCTCACGCTTCCCTTTTGCTTCGAAACCTGAACAAATGTCAATTTGTCCTCCCATTCTGTCCCCAAATCCCACTGTCACCACGACCTAGTCACCGCAAAGTCTCACCACTACTCTTGCTTCTCTTTTTAAACCGTCCTCGCCTTTGACATGTTGACCATTTCCTCCTGCTACAAATCCTTAAAACCCACAAACACGACCAGCCCCTTCCCGATCTCCTCATACTCACTGTCGGACATTCAGTGTCTCTCACTCTCGCACCCCCCTCCTCCTCTCGTCCTCTCGTTGGTGTCCTCAGGGGGCAGTCCCCGGGCCCACTACTCTTCTCGACTACCTCTTGGTCTGGGGCGCTATACATCACATGGGTTTCAAACCACCTGTTTGTGATGAACCCAACTTTACATCTCCTACAGACTTAACTCTCTCTCCCGATACCGACTGCCTGTCGCCCCAAAACCTCCTTCTCCCCCGTCTCCTAAAAATTTAAAGCAGAGAAAACCAAATAATTTTCTTTCCACCTTCCCCTCCCTCCCTCCACCTGACCTCTTTCAAGTAAAAGGCTCAACTCTCACCGGTCCCCCAAGTCCGTGCCCTTGGGGAACACTTTGATCCCTTTTTCCTTCAAAACCCCACACCCAAAACCCCCACCTCCACCTGAAAAAAATCTATCGCATGCTCATTCCTTAACCTGTACAAAAAAAAAATCCTGGTCCACGCCCTTGTCATCTCCCGCCTCGACTACTGCAACATCCTTCCCTTGCGGCCTCCCATCTGCCCTTTTTTCCCCCTTTAATCCATCCTTAACTCTTGCCCCTCTTTCCCCCTCCCCCCTCACTACTCCCCTGCCTTGCCAATCCCCCACTGGTACCCATTGCCCACGCATTAATTTTAAGTTACTAACCCTGCCTACAATCTAAACCCTCTTTACTCCATTCATTCTGCTCTAATCTCCAATACCCTCCCCTCCGCAAACCCCGCCCTACAGACCTTTTTCTCTGCCTTTCCCCTATGTTCCTTACACAAATTCTCCAAATTTTTCTCGGCCTCCCCATACCTGGAAATCACTGCCCCAAAACATCAGACTCCCCCAACGTTCACCAGCTTTAAAAAAAACCTAAAACCCCTTCTTAGGATAGCCTTCGACCTGAAAAAATCCCCTGTCACATACCCCAAAAATGTTTTCCCCTCCCTTGTCTCTTTCCCCTTCTTTGTAGATTGTAAGCCGTCGCGGGCAGGGCCCTCTCTCCCTCTGTACCTGTTGTTAGTCAGAGATTGTCACTATTGTAAATGTTTGACTTATGTTATGTATGTAACCCCATGAATGTTCAGCGCCCTGGAATCAATAGCACTCTAAAATTAATAATAATGGTCTGGTTTCTCTTGGCAAGTGATGCTACCCGTGGATGTTGGGGATCTGGACTCTGCACCCTGCGCTTTCCCTGTGGAAGAGTGTCGGCCAAGACCCATCACCAGAGGCATTGTCCACCAAACTCATGCAGTGAGCAGTCAGTGAGATGTAATGCCCTTGACTGTGCTTACTAGTCCATCTGTCTGTAGTGAGATGGACTTGGTGGACACAGATGCAGCCAACACGTTGGAGATCTTTTCTGCAGTGTGGCTGGCCATGGCTGGGACAGCCTTTCTCGCAAAGAAATGCCTGCTCAGCATCTGATAATGGGGCATGGCAGGGCCATGATGTGGCGGAACCCATCTGTGTCCACCAGGCGGAAAGGCAACATGTCCAAGGCCAAGAGTCTGTCAATGCCGACATTCAGGCTTTTGGCTTTGGGATGGTTGGGGTGAAAGCATTTATTCTGCTACCAAACCTGGTACACAGAAGGCTGTCTATCAGACTGGTGGAAGGGGGAGGTATAGACTGTGTTAATGGTGGTGGGAATCGGCCAACAGTGTCTGGGACTTTTGATGGTGCTTGCTCATTTTTCTCTGGCACATCAGCAGCAGAGGACCTCTTGGGCTTGGAAGTGGCAGAGGAGGAGGAAAAGGCAGAAGATGTAACGGTGGTTGGAAGCCCAGGACCTGTGTGGCCTTTTTTCTCCAAGCGAGACTCCCACAGCAATTCATGCTTTATATGAATGTACCTGTTTCATAGCTGGTGGTGCTTAAAAATCTTTTGATTCTTTCCTCGATTGACGCGTTGAAAGCAGAAACCGGCATATATGGGCAGTCAAGAAACTGAGGCTTTGATCGAAAAGCCTCCACAGGTCCTGGACCTTTTCGACTGTGAAAACCTAATTACTCCGCCAGCTATGGTCAGTGCTATGTCAGCGGATTTATGTGACCGCCTTCTCCCTTTCTGAGGCTGGACCCGCACTGACACTACCCCATCATCCTCCATTGATGATGCGCCCGCCAGCTGCTGCTGAAAAGACCACGTTGGATCCGCAATGTCATCATCATCACCACGGGTGACTTACTGTTCCTGGCGGTCTACATCCTCAAGCTGTGGTCTAGAAGCCACAGGCACTGTGAGGCACCGCTGACCGCTCGATATTTCTGCCGCCGGATCAGCTTCCTTATCCTCCTTTGAGGGCATCAGTGATTGGGCATCATAGCAGACAAAATAAACCCCGTTGTCATATAGATCTTTTGAAAATCCTTATGACCCCAACAGCATTGTGTCATCAAAGAGGTCTTCAGAATATGGTTTGTCTAGAGTTGCCTGTATATTGAGTGACATTTGGCCCATGTTTCCTTCAGCTTGGACTGATGATGACGACATTTGTGGCCTTGACTGAGAGGAAGAGGAGGTAAAACCGCTGGTTGCATATTGTGTTAACCTCTGAAGAGCAGTTTGGGGCTGCTCTTCAGAAATGAGATGCACAGGGGAATTAGGAAGCGATGACAGGCCTGACGGTACTGTGACTATGTGCTCTCTTGTGTGTTATCTGGAGCACTGGAAGCAGTGTTTTGTCTCGTTACTCTAGCTCCACACCCTATGCCCCTCCTTGCTCGCTTACCACCTCTAGTTCGCTCTATGTTCAAAAAGATAAATATTTAAAAGGTAAAGATATTTTCACGGTCTCTTACTGAAGACCTCTACTCCAATCAATGCAAAACAGAACTTGTCTTCAATCCCCAAAATTTGCCATAAGCAAATAGTATTCCAAATAGATTTCTTTCAATGAAATAACTGGTGAACGGTTTCTCATGGAAGAACTCTGGCAGCAAGACTGCAAAACAGAACTGTTCTTGAATCCCAAAAATTTGCTGCAAGCAAATAGTATTCCAAATACCGTATATACTCAAGTAGAAGCAGAGTTTTTCAGCCCAAAAAATTAGCTGAAAAACCTTATATACCTGGCTATACCTGACTATGGGCATATTAAACTGCCTGTGGGGGACATTAACTTGCCTATACTTGCCTATGGGGAATATTAAGCTGCCTATATAATTTTTTTGATATCCATTTTTATTTTTGAAATTTACCAGTGGCTACTCTATTTTCCACCCTAGGCTTGTACTCAAGTCAATAAGTTTTCCATTTTTTTTGTGGCAAAAGTAGGTGCCTCGACTTATACTCAAATATATACAGTAGATTATTTCTAGGAATTTTTATTAACAGTTCTTCTGCCCGTAGCGTACTAAACCCAAAAATGGCAAAATAACCTTTTGGGCACCAAATAAAGAATTGGAAAGAAAGCAGCTAACTATACACTATACAAAACATACAGAACTACATAACTATTGATGTGTATGATTCCCTAAGATAGCTGTTCCCTCTCCTCCCCCTGACTAATCCACCTAGCAGCTTTTCCTGTTTAAAATCGCTGAGAAATGGTGTGTCTGCCTGCGTGCCTGCCTGCAAGCAAGCACAAGGAAAGAGCAGTGTGTTCAGTACAGAGAGTAAATTCGAAATGGCGTTCAACAGGAAATAGTGACATACACATAACAGGGTCATGTGATTTTAGCAGCCAATTAGATCCCTACACTCTGGTGACTTTTTTTTTTTTTTACACTCCTCTGCTGTGCATGGATTGGCTGGCCGCCAAAACTACAGAAAGCAGCTGAAAGTGAAACTAAAAATGGCGCATAAAACGAGAATTTTTCTCAAACTAACAGTTATTAAACATTTTTAAAAAATCTGTTCGGCTCGAGTTCTTAAAAAAAAAAAAAAAAATTGGCTCTAACCTAACTTCTCTCGAACCATTCGACAATAATTATGACCTACTGACATAAATTGCAGATTCAGCCATCTAGGGTGGGAGTGCTTTTTTTTGGGGGAATAGATCCCCCCCACTGTACATGTAGATTCTACCAGGGAGCATATGTGGGCTCTTACCTGGACCCTTTTTCCCCCCTTCCAGCACATATGTGTCCATATTTCCTCTCTTTGAGATTGAGAGAGATGAGAATTTATATAAGTAATACTACCATCTGGGATTGATGATGTGACAGCAATTTGAATATGCTGGGTCTGTATTGTGAGTAAAATCATAATTTTATTGAATTGACTAACAATACCCATGATGATACAAAATACTACTTACTAGACATACAAACTAGAGGCTTTAAATGCAGTATTTAATTGAAGTTACTTCAAGGATTATTATATGCATATGCTGTAAATCTTCTGGACCCAATGGTCTTGATGCAGTCTATAATTGCAATAGTAATATACTGTAAATATGGGCAATACTTAGCTGTAACCCAGCTTAAGGAATTTTAGGTTTCCAGTTAGAGCCGACACAGAAGCGTCCTCACTCCACGCCACCCAGCGAGCTTTCGGAACACACCGGTTCCTTCATCAGGCATGCGTGGTATGGTGTAGGGTTCTGTTTTAAGCTGACAATCATCTGGTAACAGGTGAGTATTAACCCTTACAGCAACAAAACAAATTAAAAACAATGCACATTGTGCGATAAATATCTTGCAGTAGTTAGAAAAAGCTATTCATATATGGACCTAGAGAAAACATCGAAGTTTAATATCTCATTAAGTCCCCTAGGGATCAAAGTGTCTAATTTATTGATCCAGAATGCTTCACGCTGGAGAAGTTTGATTTTTTTTTGTTACTAGTGTCCTGTATGTTTACTTCTTCCAGGACACACCATCTAAGGTCGCTTACTGTGTGTTTTAACTCTGAGAAATGTTGAGCAAGTGTAGTTTCACCAAATTTTCTATTTACTACCTCTCTCTCTTTGACCAATGGCTGCTGCTCTTTTTTGTTGTTTTTGTCAAAATTGCGTATCATAGATTTATGCTCATTTATTCTAATTTTTACAGCGCGACTTGTCTGGCCAACGTAACATCGACCGCATGGACATTTGATGCAGTAAATCACATTGTTAGAAATACAGCTAAAATGTCCATTTATTGAGATTTTTTTACCAGTCATGGGATGAGATAGAAAAGGACCTTTTATTATGGCCGAACAATTGTTACACGCCATACATGGGAACGTACCACTCTTGGGAGTTCTTAATCTTGCTTTTCTATCCATTTTAGGAGGTTTTGTGTCCGAGCGTATTAAGTCATCACCAATAGATTTAGATCTTTTAAATATATACCTTGGCTTGTCCCTAAATAAATGACCCAACTGTGAATCTGTTTGCAATATGTGCCAATGTTTGTTGATAATATGCTTAATTAAATTAGAATGTTTATCATACCTAGAGATAAACGTAAACCTAGACTGTGTCCTTGTTCTACTTTGCCTTTGTAATAAATCACCTCTTTTCATGGTTTTAATATCGAGACCTAATTTAAGAAGCTCATGGTATTTGTAACCCCTTTGCTGAAATTTATGTATAAGACGGTACATTTCTTCCTCATATTTAACATCATCAGAGCAAATTCTGCGTGCCCTGATGAGTTGTCCCTTTGGTATTCCAATAAATAAAGTAGGAGTATGGTAACTTTGCCTATGTAACAAATTATTTCGTTCCATTGGTTTGGTATATAGTGTGCTATCCATCTTCCCTGTTGAGTTGTTCTTAGTAATTTTGACATCGGGATATTCTATATTCTCAGTCTGTTTATTTAGTGAAAACGTAATCAAAGAGTGTCGTGTATTTGGATATGTAATGAATTCCTCCAATTCTATTTCTGTGCCCCTCCATAGGAGGAACACATCGTCCACATATCTCATCCATGTTATTATATGGGACGAGTAATTTGTTTTATGTACATGTAGATCTTCGAAGGAATTCATGAAAACGTTAGCTATGCTCGGAGCTGCCGGAGATCCCATCGAGACTCCTTGGCACTGTAGATAATAAGTGTCACCAAACCTGAAAACGTTTTTCTGCAACACAAAATCCAAAATTGACATTAAAAACGCAATGTGTGTATTAGTTAAAGATGCATCACAGTATAGGGCTTCTCTCACAGCTACATAGGCCTGTTGACTTGGTATATTAGTGAAAAGAGACTTAACGTCAAGGGTACACATAAAGGTGACCTCAGAGGCGTCAAGGGTCTGCAAATGTCTTAAAAATTGAGTAGTATCCGAAAGGCAAAATTTATTATTCTTAACATTCTTTTGCAAGAACCCATCCAGGTATCTGGCTAAGGGTTCCAATAGTGACCCTATACCAGACACAATGGGTCTATATGGTGGAGGGATACCTTTATGTATCTTTGGTACAAAATATGCCACGGGAGTACGTGGAACATCCACCGTTAAGGCTTCCTTTATTTTTTGTTCAATGTAGCCATTATCTACCGCTTCCTGCAATAATGTATCTATTTGTGCCTTGAAATCATTTGTTGGATCACTTTTCAAAACTTTATATACTAATGGATCCGAGAGTTGTTCTAATGCTGCCTGCATGTAATCTCCCCTGTCCACCACAACCGTCGCTCCGCCCTTATCCGCCTTTTTTATAAGTATATCAGTGTTGTTCTTTAATTCTTTTATTGCTTGCTTTTCTGGTGGAGAGAGGTTGTCGTGAACAAAGGGGACCCCATGCCATTTTTTTGTGACCTCATTGATAACCATTTGTGAAAAAAACATCAAGGCTAGAATTCTGGACATATGGATCAAAAGTACTTTTTTTGTAATTGCGATTTATAGATATTGTAGTTAACGCATTTGTGCTTGTATCCTTTTCAAAATATATTTTCAATCTAATGGATCGGCATAATTTATAAAAATCAACATTGAATTAGAAAATGTCATTGTGTTGTACAGGGACAAAATTGAGCCCTTTATTCAAAATCTGCTTTTGCGGCACTGTCAGCTGGTGTGAAGAGATGTTCACCGCAATGGTGTCCTCTACTTCTTCTTCTGTATGTTGCGTGCTGGTCTTCGTGGTTGTGCCACAGTTTGATTGATTTCTCCTTGATCGGTTTTGTCTTGGATGCTTGCAGTGTCCAAAAAATCTTTATTGCCCTTATTTCGCCTTGCCTGTTGTGCAGATGTATTGCATTTTCCATCCGACGATGTACTAGAGGCCTCTGAGCTCATATCTGATTTCTTTGATATGTTATACGTTCTTCTATTATAGCTGCGATTTTCTGCCCATGTGTACACTTTGTTATAAAGATAGTCCTTTGTATCACGTTCGAACTTCTTCAACTTTGATTCCAACAAATGCAGACGTAGACTCTCAATTTTAGCATCAAGTTCTTGCTGTAGATTTATGTATTGGTCATTGTCACTGTTTTTCTATACATTTCTTCTTGCTCTTTAATCTCAGTTTGTATATCATTAATTGTGAGCTGAAGATGTTGCACAGTCAATAACATCAAGTCAAGAGAGTAGCGATTGGAAATCGCATACCACTTTTCCCTATAGATTGCGTTTTCTTTCATTAACATTGGCTGAAGTGGGCTTCTTAGCCCTCTGGGTATTCGTTGTACCTTTATATATTCTGCCATGGTTGAAACATGTAGGGATAGAGTGGTTTATTTTTTCTTGAGTTGTTCCAATTTGCGTGCATAATTGGTTGGCGCATTTTCTCTGTTCAGATTAAGCGATAATCCAGCGGTTTCTACTTGTTGCAATATAGCATTGCGATCCGCTTCAGAAAACGCATATGTGTCGGCTTTATTAACAGTGAGGTTAGAAATCTCCTCAAATGACATTTTTTTTTAATGAGATATTAAACTTACGATGTTTTCTCTAGGTCCATATATGAATAGCTTTTTCTAACTTGCCAATATCGCATTGCAAGATATTTATCGCACAATGTGCATTGTTTTTAATTTGTTTTGTTGCTGTAAGGGTTAATACTCACCTGTTACCAGATGATTGTCCGCTTAAAACAGAACTCTACAAAATAACACGCATGACAGATGAAGGAACCGGTGTGTTCCGAAAGCTCGCTGGTGGCGTGAGTGAGGACGCTTCTGTGTCGGCTCTAACTGGAAACCTAAAATTCCTTAAGCTGGGTTACAGCTAAGTATTGCCCATATTTATATTACTATTGCAGTTATAGACTGTATCAGGACCATTGGGTCCAGAAGATTTACAGCATATGCATATAATAATCCTTGAAGTAACTTCAATTAGATACTGCATTTAAAGCCTCTAGTTTGTGTCTAGTGAGCTGAAGAGGGAAGAGGGTGGAGATTCCCTGACTAAAGGCAAGGTCTGGGCACTACTAAATGTATTGCGGTATTTAGTGGCCAATACATTGTGTGGACTACAAAATACTACTTAATCACTTAGTCACTAAACCACAGTGCTTAGAACATTTCTTTGGGTTTATGAAAGAGATGAAATATCTCCTTTTAGAATATAATTTCATGTTTATATTTTAACCTGTTGCTTTCAGTGACATAATTTTTACTTACTCACATTTTCCTACAGTCCAACCATTTGCATTTTACTTTTTTCGTGATACAGTATCAAATGCTTTAGAATAATCCAGATCAGACATCAAATTCCTCACCCTGATCCAGACTAGAGCAAACCTCATAAAAGCACATGAGATGGGTTTATGAAGGATCAGTCCTGTCAAACTAATCTCTTCACCGATCCTTCATAAACCCATTCTTGAATGGAGTTATACATTTATTTTCAGTGAGCTACTCCAGGATAGCATCTCTCAAAAACCCTCAAACATTTTACCTGCAACAGAGGTTAAGCTTACCGGCCTATAGTTTCCAGGATCACGTTTTGACCCCTTTTTTGAATACTGGCACCACATTAGCTAAGTGCCAATCCTTTGGCACATACCCTGTTATACAGTCTGTAAGTATTAAGAATACATCTATCACATTACTTAATTCCTTTAGGGCACGGGGGTGTACCAGAACCTGATTTGTGCATCTTAATTTAAGAATAGCAAGTCTTTGGGCAGCTTACAAACAGCATCTGGGAGGAAGGGTACAAGGTCAGATCCAGGAAGACTGCCGGAGAGTAAACAGTGGAGGATCGTAACAGAATGCATCTGAACGATTAGACTGCCGGCACCAAGAAGGATAAAATGCAATATTTATTAGAGCTATGACTAAGGAGGTGTTTTACTCTGAAACGCCTCAGCTGTCTTTTGTCAATATGCTGTAACTAATAAATATTGCATTTTATTCTTCTTGGTGCCGGCAGTCTAATCACTCAGATGCATTCTGTTACGATCCTTCACATCTTAAGCTAAGGCAGAGCTGCAATTCTTCCTGCGTTAGCCTAAAAACAATTACGGTTGAGTTTACCTCATCCCTCTGCCCATAAACAGGAAGGTAGTTTTCCTTGGTAAATACAGTGGAGAATTTTTTTTTAATAGGTTTGCTTCCTTCTCATCACCCTCTATAATACCTCCCTTACTACTTACTTTTGGTTTTAGTCTCTATGGCAACATGCCTTACTGTCTCCAACTTTGCAGTCTTTATTATTTTACATATACAGCTCTTATGGTCACAAATGTGGCCATTACTAGAGCTACCACCAAATACTGAAAACAAATAAAAATCCTGGTATAAAGGATTTGGTTTTTCTTTACTTGACCCTTATGCCTCTGTCAGAAACTGCCATCAGGAGTCCAGAAGCGGATTTCTTCTCTCTCCTTACATAGCACTTGCAGTCTTGGTTAAGGAGCAAAGATTTGCTTCTTATGTCTCCAAAATGTGTGTCTGCTAAAGGTAATTGAACGCGCCTGGGGTTTAAGATAAGCTTTATTTACAGTACTTTGTGATCTCTAATTAGTGCAATGGCCAGACAGTAGTTTTTGTAATTGGCGGTCTACTTACGGCGCTTTTAGATGGTGCAAGTTTTGTCGGGTTTTTTTGTTGCAGTACTGCATTACAGTGAAATTGCCTTTCATTACCAGCATGTTTACATTTCCTAAATTGTTTGGAAAGGTGTTGCTAGTGACAGGTCAATAACTACCGGGGTAGCAGATGCCTCGGGGCCCGTGCGCCATGGGAAGCAGCTAACACGTCTGCTACCCCGGTAGTTCGGCTCCTGTGCCCGCCGGCAGTGAACATACTAGTTCACTGCCGGCAGACGCGGAGCCCAGCGCTTCCTACCTCTGAACCCCCCGGGCACTCCTGCCCGAGTGCTCAAAGGCGGCAGGACTGGCCAGTATTAGCAGAGCGGCTCCGCTCTGCTAATCAGCCTGTGCCGGCCCACAGTGCTGACGTGAGCTACACGATGACGTCACATCAGCGCAGACTGGCCAGCCGGTCACATCGAGGGAGTGAGAGACCGGTGAGTAAGTGATTTATTTTCTTAATATTAATGAAGCCCCATGTCTGCCTATATATTGGTCCCTATAACCCGGCCTGCCTATATATTTAGCCCCTATAGCCTACCCTATGCCCTGTCTGCCTGTATGGGGCCCCTATAGCCTGCTCTAAGCCCTGCCTGCCTACATATTTGCCCCCTATAGCTACCTAAGCTCTGCCTTCCTACCTGTATGGCCCCTATACCCTGCCTGCCTACATGAGGACCCTTTTGCCTACCTAAACCTGGCCTGTCTAAACCCTGCCTGCCTAAATGGACCCCATATAGCTAGGGGCGCAGGGAGTGAGGTGCTGGAAAAGTGAGGATTCTAAGATATTTGTGAATAAATCTCCAGGGACAAGTGGTCAGTAGACGTCATTATGGCAGACTGGACCGGATGCAGGACAAAAGGAAAGTTAACGACTTGTCAGAGAAACGTCTGTACTATTATTCTTTGTAGACTGATCAGTAATAGTTAGGGGTGGTCATGTGGTCATGTTCTGGTGGTGTAATTGGGTCCATATGCAGTAGCATTATTGGTAATATTAGTTTTGGTATAGTGGATTTGTTTGGTAGCAGTATGATAGTGAGATGTATGGTGAGGTATTTGCCCCTTGTATTCTCTACATTATCCAACAGCATGTCCTGGTAAATGTTCATGATTGGGGAGGTGGGCAGGTAGGGGGCCCCATCCAAAAGTTTGCTTTGGGGCCCAGGCTTCGCTCGTTACGCCCTTGGCTAGTGAGTAAAAAAAAAAAAAAAAAAAATGCTTAAAGGGGTTTTATCGTTTGAATGGTCCGTGCTATTGAGCTGATTCGATGAGATTGAATTTGAAATCCAGGGGCGAGTCTCTCCTCTCAGCAGGTGTGTCTCTCCTCCCTGAAGACCTGTGACATCATTGTGTGTGAGGCAGCCGATGCAGAAAGATGTCTGGAGAGAAGAGATCTGAAGCCTCCCCCCCCCCTCCTGTTACTTGACAGGAGACTGTGGTATATGGAGGAACACACACTGCCCCCCCCCCCCATCTCTGTCATCAGACAGAAGACTGTGGTATATGGAGGGAACAGAGGATTTAACACTGTTATATGAGGGGCTCTATGAATTAAACAGCCAGTAATTACCCAGATCATTCACCCTACAACTGGGAGATGTGTATACAGTCAGCAGCCCTTGGTTTTACTTTCGGTTGTAACAGCTCAGGGGGGAGTAAACAGAGTGTGCAGTCAGCCAATCACACTGCAGGGGGGCATGTCCGGGGATTTTCCTGTCTGGGGGTGAATCCCAACAGGCTGAAATGTCAGCCAGTCACAGTGCAGGGGGTATGTCTAGGGTGGGATCTGACCTGGGTGTCCCACGACTAGCCAATCACAGAAAAGGGGGTGTGTCCTGACTAGCAGCAGCAGAAATAGAACACAGATTTACAAAAAAGCTCATATCTGCCAAACCAAATGACCGAGGTAGTGCAACCCAATTACAAAAGTGTTTATTTTTATTGTCTGAGACCTGATCGTTGTAGCGAGAAAACCCCTTTAAAGGTGCTAAACTGCTTTTATTACTAGCAAGCTTTTTTCTACTTCTCTAAACTGTTTGGAAAGTGAGTAATCAATTAGTGTGTTTGTAATCTACATGATTTCAACCACTGTAATTGCTTACTTACTTGAAACACCTTTCTGAACAATTTAGAGAATGGATAAAAAAAAAAAAAAAAAAAAAAAAATTCCTGTTAAAAGTAAAATAAGCTAATATGAATAACCCCCAATATGAATAGAAAAACAGAACGATATTTGAAACAAGCACAATGGTGATAAATACTGTGAGTGATCAAGTGCAAATAGATAGTGGTTGCTAAAAAAAAAAAAAAAGTGACATGAAAAGCATACTGGTGAATAAAGGGAACTAAAGAAAGGTGAACAAAGACAAGACATCTATAAAGATACATAAAAATGTTTAATAAAATACACAAATATACATAAAGTGTCGGGATCTAGAGATGAATTATACAATGTAAATATTATGCAGTGTTAAAATAGAAATACAAAACCTTAATCATTGATCGTGTGACATAAAATTAATATAAAAAATGCATATAAAAATACAAGTGTGAATATATATGATGAATTGAATAAGGAATGACTGGGTGTATAATGTGAGTAATATAAATTGCAATGTGATAATAAATGTGGAAATGAACAGTTGTGCTGATAGATTTAAAAAAAAAAAAAAATACATAAAACAAATGCAAAAATATATACATATTCAACTACATGTATGAGGAGGAGGGGTGGGGGAAGAGGAGGAGATAATGAACAAGATGACAAAGACTCCAAAACTCCATGACAAAAGTCATACATACGATGGAATATTGAACTCGTAATATTGGTCTGAAAAAGAAAAATGCAGAATAAATGACACACACCAAATGAACAGCAGACAAGACGCCAAAAAAAAAAAAAAAAAAGAATAAAATAGAAAAAGGCCATGATGTTAACTACATTAGATTCTTAGTAAAAATACAGGACAACATAACTTGGAAACAGCCATATACTTACTATTCCGCTGTCATTGGCTTCCACATTGTGTAATCCCCTGGATGGTTTTGACGCCATCATTTTCACTAAGTGATCGCCACTTCCGATTCAAATTGGAGGCTGACATCTTCCATATAAAACTCCAATGTTGTGTTTCTGGAGCCAGCAAGAGATTAGTCAGTGTTCTCACAAACAACCATGGTTTTGATGTCCCCCAGTTCTCCACCACAATGACTTCATCTTGTGTTTCAAAGATAATGATTTCAGTCTGGCAATGGTTTGTCATGGGGAGTCAAAGTAGGCCAGGACAGTAGTTACAGGATTCCTGGTCTTGGGATAATGTGAAAGAACATACAATAAACCTTTAGTCTTCTAGTTTATTTTGGTCTAATGCACTGGACAAGAAATACTGTCTCCAAACCTCTGCCAGCAGATGAATTCCAGGAATTGCAGGTCCTCTCTCAGGGTTCTGCTTCATGGATAGTTTCTAGTGCATGCAAGAAAGAGAAGCAGACCAAAGGCCCAGGTGTCAATGCTGTAGTCCAATACTATAGACCAGGGGTCTCAAACTATGGCCCTCCAGCTGTTGGAAACTCCCATCAGTGGGCATGATGGGAGTTGTAGTTTGCCAACAACTGGAGGGCCACAGTTTGGGACCCCTGCTATTGATTTTTAGTTCGCAGAGCTTTGGAGACATGCAAGGAATTACATGCGACATTGCTGAAACTGGGATACCTGCAAACCGGGTGAGACCAAAGTCACTGAGCTAGACATGACATCCCGGATCCATAAGCATAAGGTTGTCCGGCTTGAAGTCTCTATGCACCAGTGCCTTACTGTGCATAAATTCCAGTGCTCTGGTCAGTTGTAATGCACAATGCGTCACTGTTTCTTCTGGAATTCAGACCTGGAAAAGAACAAAATAACTTTAGAGATACGTTTTAGCTGAAATTAAAAAGGTGTATATGAATGCAACAAATAAGAATCCTGGACACTGCTATCCAACCGGTGGCTTTCAAGCTGTTGCAAAACTAAGTCTCAATGAATTGTAGTTTTGTATCAGCTGGAGAGATACAAGTTGGAGATAAATGATATAAGATTGCAAAATCTGTGCTCAACATCATTCCTGACCATGTTCCTCCAGAATATTATCGGGAACATTTACCCAACAACATATTTTGAATATGGCCGAATAGCTACTAACCCTTTATGGAAATTTGGTTTTGGAATACTTGCGTTGCTCTGGATGAGGTCATGGGGACATCCTGCAGGAGCCAAATCCTGAGCCAAGACCTAGAAATCTACAGAACCACAATAGAGGGGTGAGTAAAGAGGAATCCTTCATGGGAAGAAGATGGAGATTCACAACTCATTTAGAAAGGTTTCCAGCTTTGTTCGGTTCTTCTGCAGGAGTTTGAGAGCAACAATTTTACCTGATTAGAATACGATTGTTAGTCAAAATACAATAAATCTCAAACACTATGCGGAAAATGGGTCTGGCTTCTAATTATAGTCTTCAAAATGGAAGCTCTAGTCAGAATTGTCTGCTGATCAGCCATAGACCCTTCAGTCATCTATTGGACAAACTGATTTTGTAAAGAGGTGGTTCTGTAGAGAGCTCCCATATTAGCACTGATAATATACTTGATCACATTGTATACCATGATAGCCAAAAAAAAAAAAATTGTATGGAACTTTCAAGGACTTAAAATCATCATCATCATGTTTTATTATTTTAAGAGTAACATATTAAATTCCTCAACAAATACTTCTAACACTTAATTGTAAGCTTACCTGTTTTGCTGTTCATAGCCATAAATACTTGGCCATAGGTGCCCTGGCCCAAATTTATCAACAGAAATTCATCTTCAGAGCGGTATTGCATGTGAACATCCAGGATGCTTTTCATTGGCGTTTATGTAAAGTTCTTTTTATTCACATAATGGAATGAAATCACTTTTAGAAAAATATAGGTGAAGTAAAGTGAAGATTAAAGAGAACTTAAAAACCTAGCACTGAGGATCACAAATGGGGAGAATATATGCAGTTGTCCAAAGGTGGGAAGTTTTACAGTAAAATATTGAAACCTACTTGAAAGATCAAAAATCAGTTAGATTTCTGGATTTCCTTAAAGTGAGTTTATTCCTGGATGATGGGAGCTTCAGTCTCCAGCTAAACTGACTGTTCTCTAGAATATATTAAGAAATTACAGGTTACTATGTTGCTCTGTTGTCCCAATAAACTTCCATTCATTCATCTTCGTGCCATTTACATGGTCTCCTAAGAAGTTTAATCTTCCCTTTCATCTTCCTTTTTCTGCCCATCAAATTGCATTATCATAAATGACTGCTCTCCATCTTTACAGGACTTGTCTATTTTAAAGTAATGTTCTCTGTAAAGTAAATCTCTGTGTAAAACAAAACTTCTGCAACTAATATACTTGGTGCTTTAGTTCCTCATAATTTACAAGATATTGACTGCAAATAAATGAGAACATAAAGGTAGGCAAAAACCCAGGACCCAATTTCGCTCTCTTCATACCTGCCTTGGAGGTTCAATTCAGAATCCCCATCACAAATTCTGTTTGGAATGAAGGCACAGCATGCATTTCTATCTTTTCTGGTAAAACAAGGACTTTATGACAGAAACGTGACGGACCCCACTGCAGTTAATGGAGTCATTGAGCACCTGTGGTATCCATTGCAAAACCAGTCCAGTTCTGAATCTTAATGGAATTTCTGAATGGAACCTCCGACAAAGATGTGAACCAGGCCACAGTCCTGCTCTCTGCTCAGAGGTTGATATAACTATATTCAGGCTAAAGTTCAAACTGCTGGGCCTGCTGAGTTTAGCTCAGAGCATTGCCTAGCTTGGATACAATTATATTTACTTCAGAGAGCAGGAGTAGTTAGTTGCCACTCAACGTAGACACAGACTTGGACTGGGGAAACTCTTGGTATGGTGGGATCCTGAGGAAAGGGCCCTGTTGACATGGCATGCCTGGGGCTTCTATTTTGTAGAAAAGATGTAGGGTGTAAGAGGTATGTGCAGTCATGTACAGTAGGTCCCAAGAATCCACTCCAGTGGTGGGCCCCAAGAGAAATATCCAATGGTAGACACAAAGGACACCAGTCTCAAACTGGGTGGACAAGAGTGTTCTGCTTCTCACCACAAACAATCTTGAAAAAGTGGGTTTATAAATGGGTGAAAAATTTAATACCAAAATAAGAATGTTAGATTTTTGCTTATACGTATTTAAGGGCCTTCCCCCCCCCCCCCCCACCCCACACGGCTTATTGGCAGGGACGGATTGCAGCCGTATTGCGCGCTGTATGCGCTGCCAACACGGCTGGGAATCCCGTTTTCCCCAAGCCATAATGGTTAATCCACAGTTTATTATTAGAGAAACTGTGGCTTCCGTCTATCTCCCCGCTCGGGCATATACGCAGGGCGGGGAGGGAAGAAAGTGGCATGTTCTTTATCCTGGCGGGATACGACGCCGTGGAAATAATGAAAGTCTTATGGGGCCGTCGGGCAGCGTCCCCTGCAACGACCCTTACTAAAGCCGTACATGCGGGTGGAAATCCGTTCCCGCAATTAATGGTTGAATAAAGCGTGTGAAGACTGCCCTTAGTGTGGATATTGTTTCTTTGACGAGGTATCTGTTGAAAAAAATTGTATATTGTTTAAACATGATGAAGGGGAATAAAAGTATTTTGAATTTAGTCCTATGATTTATGAGACCTATGACAAAACACGTTTTTAAAAAACAATATACTATATACTATATATTGACTGAGAACTTGAAGAGACTGAAACCTGATCCCAACTTGCCATGTTCTGGGTTATTAGCCTGCGCCTCATACCAACTTGCCATGGTCTGGGTTATTAGCCATAACCAGACATCTGTGTGGATTTATCCAGCATAGATTTGTATTTCTTGCTTTTTGAAAACTTTGCTTCTGTTACTGCTCATGAAGTCCATACCATCACTTATAACTCATTGGGTTATTTGTGAAGGAATATAGAAATGTGATAGACCCCAAGTGACATGCTTCCTTTTCATCTTCTGGTGGAGTTTTTCACTGAAATGTAAGGGATACTGACTCTTGAGAGCGTTGATTACTTAATTGCAGTGAATAAACTGTTATTATTTTCATAAACAGGTGTGTTTTTAATAATATTTGCAATGGATCTTTTAAAACTGGTTATCCTCCTTACAAATAAAGATTGTGTACAGCTTCATAATTTAAAAAAAAAAAAAAAGGTACTTCTGCACTCTAAGCCATAACCAGTACAGCTGCTGCCAGCGGTGTTGCCCCCTCTTACATCCTATTCAGCTGCAACCGTTACATGCCAACCGCCAACAATCGTGTCTTTCAGTACTATTGTGCCATTCCACTGATTTTACCACTCACAAGCTGCTCACTTCCTGTTATCAATGGAATGGCGTGTGACCACTGGTTGTTCACGATGGTCACATGCTGACCACCACGAGTCATTGATATGGGACACGCTGGAGGGATCGGTTAGCGCTGGACATCGGCCAAGTATAGCACAAAAAAAGTTTTTATAGCACAGCTCTAGCCAACTTTAATTTTTAAAGGTCAAAAATTAAGCATGGACTATAGCGTTTCTTTTTTTTCGTGTTGTGAAGGTCTTTTTGACATTTAAAGACTACAAAGTACCCAAAGTCTTGAAAATGATTACTTCTCCCTTCCTCTTGTTCCCAGTTATCTAGTACCACTTCCCATTACCTCTCCTCCAACATCTAAAAATGATTAGGACTATAACGCTCCATCTGCACGGCACAGAAAATCATGCTTTTTTCAGCGTTTTCCATTTTGTAAAAATGCTGAAAAACTGCCTGTAAAGCTGTCCCATAGACTTCTATCGTAAGAACATCCTGCTGTCTCAGTCTTTCTTGCTCATTTTATTTAGCGGTCGTCTTTTGAAACATGTTGCAACAAACGCCAGAGTCGGGCAGAAAATTTACTATTGCCGTCTATGAAGAGCACCGGACATTTTTTGGCACATTTTTTTTTTTTCCAATAAAAACCCACCCAGGAGATTAAAGTCCCACCTATAGTGGGTGTTAACAAAGGTTATACCTTATAAATTCTGCATACAAGGGTCTGATGTGTCCTCATTCATAATAAAGTTATCTTGCTTTTTTTGTACACTGCAGGGTAGACAGAGCCTAAGCGTGATGCCCTTTGATACACACATACAAAAGTCTAGGTAAACCTTCAACTCATAACATCAAATGCAGTGGTTTAGCTAGAAGTCATGGAGTCCCATAGCAAATAGGAAACCTCCATCACCTGATGAGGGGAAAACTGAAACCGCAGCATTTTTAGAGGTATGGATAATGGCACCATGTATTAGAGATCCCGCATGGTGGTACTAAATAGCAGGAGGCCACCAACCTTCTAATCCTTACAAGAAGCTGTAATGTTCTCACACCTGAGTGGACCCCCTGTACTTCTAGGCCCCATAGCAGCTGTTACGGTTCTTGTCACACTCATCAATTGCTATGATTCCTATGTCCTATATATCACATGGTCATTGCTCGTCTGCTGTCGTGGCCCAATGCTTCAACCCAATGTTCCAAATACATTTTGGGAAAAAACACAGCCTGGCCCATGTCATTACTCCTCCCTATTTTATGCTGCTTGTACATCTTCTTTTTAAATGTGTTTATTAACACTCCAATACAGCAACGTTGAATAGTTGATTATCACTAGATGACAGGCATTTATGGGGGTTACAAAAGTTTTAGCAGAAGTGAAGTGCACTTCTTTTCCTTTTTTTCTGTTTTAAACAAACAAAATATTTAAACTAAATGAACGATAGTGGCTTGTACGGTATTATTAGAGTTTAGAGTAATCTCAGTAAGTAGTGTGATGCCACTGAGACCACGGCAAGCGAATGATAGCTAAGCCGCACGCCCTCAGGGATACGGAATCTAAGTACGCCCCAGCGTTTTCCACCAGGAGCCCGCCGCAAAGCGGGATGACTTGCTGCTGGCGTTGAGGCTACAAGGTCGTCCCCCCGGTCGTGACTTGCTTGCGGGGTGGCGGGACCGAGGTTGCAGCGAGGTACAGTTACTCGTACGTTCCGAGAGAAACGTAGTAGTCGTGGGCAGGCAGAAGGTCAGGGCAAGGCCAGGGCAATCGGTCTGTGGTCTTGAGGAACAGCAGGAAGGTCAAGGGCAAGGCGGCAGAGGTTCGGAGTCCAGGAAACGTGATGCAAAGGGTTGGTCGACGGGATAGTGTTTGATGTAGGCGGACAATATGGATTCTAGGGATCGCTTTTCCTATGGGCTCGGGGCAACATAGATTCCATCGAGGACATGACTGCATGTAGCGGACCCTTAATATGGGGAGTGGTCAGGCAGACAACCAATATCTGGGACACTGTCCCTGTTAAATTTTACGAGAGACTCGTCGCTAGACTTGCGGAACGGGGGCACCCGCAGCCTGGCCGGCGAGGAGACGTCGGGCGGGACAGGGAACTCGTGTGAGTACCGGGTATGTGTAAGTTACAAAGCAGGGGGCGGACCCCTGGCTCGTCACGCGCGGCCAGCGGCGAGCACCCGACACCCTGGCAGGACGCCCGGGAGGGGGGACCACTGGGGTGCGACCGCGGCGTCCGAGAAGCGGGGGTCGCGCTACAGTACCCCCCCCCCCCCTTAAGGTCTCTCCCCTCTTATTAGGGACTGAGAGGAAATTTACGGAGCAGGTCTTGATTCAGGAGTGTTTAGACTCTGGTTCCAGTGACCTCTCTTCGGGGCCGGAAGCCTTTCCAATCTACCGAAAAGAAAACGCTTACCCTGATGGTTTTCATGTCCAAGGATGTCTTTACTCAAAATCATCAGGGGGACTCTTGGAAGGAGACGGCAGAGCCCCTCCTGGGAGAATCGGTTTCAAAGACCAGTGGCTTAAGGAGGGAGAGTGAAAGGCATTAGGGATCGGAGGGATGGAGTAGGAAGGCAGCTTATAGGATACGGATTCAACTGTCGAAGCACTCTGAAACGGACACAGGAAAACCGCGGACCCAATTGTATTTTTTTTTTTTTGTTTTTTTTTTAAACTGGGGACCTTTGAGGGTATGTGTTTGCACGAAATAAGTCCACACTTATCTCCAAGGGCGGAATGATGGGGGAGGGTCTTCTTACTCTTGTCAGCTTGGGACTTCATGCAAATCTGGGCGGATGCCTTGAGTTATAAGTCTTGTCGGGTCTCAAGCCAAATTGTACCCCGATATTACTGAACCTGGTTGTCCCACGGCAGGACCTCCGGAGGCTGTGCACAATGGGGGCTGGAGGGGGGGAAGGGCGTTGAGGTGACGTCCAAAGACCACAAGGATATGGGGAACGGCACAGTAGAGCGGAGTCTCCCGATGGTTATAGGAGGGATTTCGGCCCAGGAAAGCAGTTCTAGAGAACCGTCGTCCCCCCCCCGCCAATGGCGGTCGGGACTCCAAAGTTGCCGTAGATACTCCATAGATTGTTTACTCTCTCCACCCTGCCCAATTGGTTTGGGGATGGTACGCTGATAAAAAAGTCCAGTTTGACTTTGCAGCGGGAAACACAAGGCACGCAAAATTTAGAGGACAAATTGGGACGACTCGATCGGAGTCAAGTGTGAGCTGGTAAGCCATGCAGGCGAAGTGGCAAGAAATAGAAAATGACCCGCCAAAAATGGGGAGCAGAAGGCCGAGACCATGGCAGCGGACAGCAATGTGGGATCTTCGAATAACGGTCGCTGTGACCACCAGATGACCGGAGTTCCCCGAGGAGGCGGAGGTAGGTCATGGATGAAGTCCATGAATATGTGTGTTTCCCATGGAACCTCCGGAATCAGGCTGAGGGACTAGGAAGGCCAGTTGGGCCCTATGGCGTGGATTTTGGAACTTGTTTGAGCAGCAAGTGGTACAGGAGAGGAACCAAAGTCCTTGACATCTTTGGAAAACAGACGTCGGCCCACCACTAATGTTAGGTGAGATGAAGGGCAAAGGATTTTTGTATTCCGGGGTGGCCGGACAGAAGAGACTTATGCCCCCAAACCAGGAATTTCCTCTGAGTTGCGGCGTACGCACATAAGTTCTGACCGGGAAAGGGACACTACGGAGGATCACACAGGAGCCACATGGACCAGTACGTTCAGGGTAGCTGATGCATAAGCTGGGGACACCGGTTCCTCCCCCTAACGTCAGAAGCACGGGGGAGTGGGCAGTCGCCTTGAATTTTTTTTCTCGGTCCGGTCGGAAATGGGGGGGGGATCTTAAAATCGCAAAACGAAAACGAGAAAAAAAGAGACACGGGCCTGGCAGAAGGATTTAAGCTCGACTGAGCCGTCTGCAGGGTACTGGAGATTTTTATGTTCTGTGAAGGAAAACGTTCAAAACGGATGTCGGGCTCCCTTCCAAACAAGAAAGTCGCCCACTTGCCTTCCAACGGCAATTTTTGGCCAATCAGTTCCCGATCTCCAGACTGGAATAATTTCGTTTGCCGAAGAAGGACGGTTGTTAGAAAAAAAACCCGGCAGGGACGGTCTGCCTTTTGGGGCCCACTTATGGGTCAGGCACAGCC
This sequence comes from Phyllomedusa bahiana, assembly GCA_025379985.1. NCBI lineage: Eukaryota > Metazoa > Chordata > Amphibia > Anura > Hylidae > Phyllomedusa > Phyllomedusa bahiana. The sequence goes on from JAODAL010019054.1 coordinate 41,961, forward strand.
CCTGCTGCTCGGAAGAGGCATCAACCTAAAAGGCTAAGGGTCTTCTGAAATCCGGGGCGGACAAGATAGTGTGCAGGAGGAGAACGCAAGCGCCTTCTGACGGGGGTGTGTGAGAACGCCTTTCGCGGCAGACGGAGACAACATTTAGGGTTGGGCGTTCTCCTGGCGAGAGCCACGATGGGAGCCACCAAACGTGAAGAAAAGTGGGGGAAATGTATGATATTGCCGGGTAGTAATGGCGAAATCCTAGGAAACCGTTGAATCGCCCGAGACGTCAGGTCGCGGCCACTGCTGAGATAGGCAGAGAGTTTCAGCTGGGTCCATCAGAAGGCTTGGATCGGAGATTATGTAACCCACAGATATGAGGAAGGCTGGACCTGTGTGGTTAAAGCGGCACATTCTCAGCTTAGCGTGACAGTTGGTGGTGTCCCGACAACGATCGCAAGAACCTGGCGTTATTTGTCTCCGATGGTCTGTATGGTCGGGCGAAAAAAATCAAAATGTGTAATCCAGGTTCTACCGAATGACGATGGTGTACAGCAAGTCCCGAAATACGTTCATTGCGAACTCCTGGATTACAGATAGGGCATTGCCAAAGCCCGAAGGGCATCGACGGATATTCAAATGGCACCGTTACGTGTGTTGTATGCAGTCTTCATTAATTCGACCCTCTCGAATCGCTGGATTGAGGTTAAGGTCTCCTCGCAGATCGTAATTGTGGTGAAGATCTTGGCTCCAATCGGAGTGGCGGTACGAGAAGAGCTCGGAAATATATATTGGGTAGAGGGTAGCGAATTTCGCTTCACGTGATCCTTGTTTAGATCCTCTTAATTCGATGACACTCGCGAAGAGAACCGTGTCTTTTTTCTGAACGAAAAAGAAGTAGAAGGCAAGGATAGGGTGAGGGAGGACTTGCCGTTATAAATCCTTTCGCGCAAGTTACTGCATGCTACTATTGGCCGTACTATAGCCCTGGGTATCGGGAAAGAGAGGAGGATGACCCTAACCCCTTGGAAGGAGACTGGTACGGGGAGCGAGAGTCTATAGGACAGTCATACGACCGAATGGGGGCAAGACTTCTCAGCCTGCTCTCGAGAATACATCTCCAAGATCCATCGGTATCGTGGCAGACCCTGTAGAAAAATTGACAGGACGACTGGGGTGGTGACGGTTGGACAGGCCCGGGCGCTGGTGTCCACCTAAACAGATGGGTCCTGGCATTCGCTCCCCCAAACGAAGGACTTCGCAGTACTTTCCAGTCAAGTGTAGGGGCTTCGCGGCGTTGCCAGCCAGGGGGTCAGCCCCAACAGGATCGCCGAAGAAGCGCGGGGCAGGACGTGGAAGCAGATCCTTTCCGTGGTGTAGGACCCACATACCCGGAGGCGTCAAGGTTCTGGTGGAGGACTGGATGGATGTCGGATGACGGAAGTTCCCCATGACAGAGGAGAGAGCAACGGCTTTTTCTAGACCGGGTCACCGGCAAAACATGGTAACGAGGATACCAGGGAGGCGTGATTATAGTTTCCCGGCGGAGCCGGCAGTCCAAGTAAGGCCGAGACCCGATGAGGGACAGGCCAGCATCCGTCGTTACCTTCACAGGCAACATCAGAATGTGGAGAGGGAGGGAACATGAGCACTAGGGGACGCCTCTACTACAGCCCCTAGCGTATGAGGTCGGTTTCCGTAGTCCGCTTTGAGGACGCTTGCGGAAACTCCGGCGGAAAATTGTCCGGGTGGCGCAGTAGAGGCAGAAAGATTCTCCCACCCTGCGAGGGTACGTTCGAGACTCCGACAGGTGTGCCGAGTTCCATTGCATGGCTCTTCAGTGGACAATGGACAACGGCGGAAGGAGGTTGCGGAGATTCTGGAACTCAGGAGCCAGACCGAGAGGAGGCGGCGTGGTTGTGTACAAAGTCCCGCTCCATGAGGTAGCTCTCTGCTTGTCGTTCCGAAAAACGCACATCTTTGCGAGTGGCAAGATGGATGAGCCCCACTCAACGGAACGGATAGAAGGGGAATTCTCTGGCTGCTAGGTCGTCCTTTTTACTACCTGATCGCGAGGGACCGCTTCTTAAATTGTGGCACAGAGAGCAGCGTCATTCCTAGAGAGATCGGAGGGCTAGGGTGCGGAATGAACCGATATTACCCTATGGAGGGAGTCCCCCTTGGCGTAGATTGAGTAGCGCCAGTCCTCCGCGGGAGCTGCTTGTGCAGGCTCTCAAAAAACGCTGCGGAATTCAGGGAGGAAGGCCTGTGAAGTCGGCGTCAAAAGGGATCTCTCCGGTCCCAAAGAGGGTGTGCCCATGGCCAGAGGCCTTCCCGGACAGCCAGGCTCATCCACGAACGCAACCTTTGACCTTCAGTGGGAAAACTGGAGCGGCATCAGGATCAAGTGTTGGATGCACGCGTGATGAACCTCTACAGAGGCTTCGAGTTCTCTACGTTCAACTTGGACGGCTAGAGGGATGCGGAGCTTCGGCCCCACGGATGCCAGCGGGATGGCGGGGGTAGAAAGGAGCCAACGGTGAAGAGGCAGGTTGCTTGCGGGTTTGTGGGACGACCAGGAGTAGGCGCATCTAAGCTCGCGACAGCTGTCCAGTTGCTGAGCTGCTGCGAGATTGCTGGCGACTGTAGTGCGACGAATGGTGCATGCGAGATCACGTGGCTTGGAAGAGGAACCGCCTTGGCGGGGGGACCATGGCTGGATCTAACTAACGGCTGTATAGTATGTGGATTCCACTGGACCACCGCAGCGATGTTAGCTAAGCCACGCCAGGGAACGGAAAAGTCTAAGTAGCCCCGTGTTTTAACCAGAGCCCGCCGCAAAGAGGGATGGGACTTGTGTGCTCGCGCTGTGAGGCTTCAGGTCGTCACCCCATGACGTGGACTTGCTTGCTGGTGGCGGTCCCGAGATGCAGGCGGAGGTACAGAATCGTACTATGTCTGAGAACGTTAGTGTGGGCAGGCAGGAAGTCAGGGCAGGCGGCAGATGGTTCGTGGTCGCGGAACAGGCAGGGAAGGTCTAGGGAAGGCGGCAGATGGTTCGGGAGTAAGCGAAAACGTAGCTTAGGGAGTTGGTACACGGTTAGGGCGACAATATGATTCTGGAACGCATTTTCATTTATGGCTCGGGGCAAAACATAGTTCCTGCAGGGGAAGATGACTGCAGAGGCGGACCCTTAAATTAAGGGAGGCGGTAAGGCAGACAAACAATTATGGGACATGTGCCCTTTAAATTGTTACTGAGAATGCGACGTGCGCCCGCGCTACAGGGACAATGGGCAACCGCAAGCGGAGTTAGGCCGGCTGGCGACGCGGGCGGGAGACTCGGAACGCGGTGGGCCGGGGTAAACGTTACCAGCAGGGGCGGACCCACGGTCGTCCGCACGGCCAGCGGCAGAGACGACGACCCCGGCAGTTGCTGCGCCGGGAGAGGGGACAATGGTGTGCGGCCTCGCGGGCCCGGGGAGACCACCGAGAAGCGGGGGGTCGCCGCTACAGAGCTTATGAGTCCATTTTCTCGTTGATGCAGGGTCTTCTTTTTCCAGCTTGTTTCGCTGTTGACCAACTGTAGTGAACTCCATGCTTTTTAGCTTAATGTGTACGATGAAATTATCTATAGGACATAGGTGTCTAAGCTCAAAACAGATAGCCACTTAGTATTTTCTAGATTTTTTAGTATGAAGAAGATAGACATCTTAAAACAAATCTAGTTTTTCTTCACACAAGCCGTGTTTAATTGTTCAGGAAAACCATTAACATGCACAAAAAGATCACAGTATCTTTGTGTCAAACACATGAGCCTGTTACCATCTAATTTTTGCAGAAGCATGGGCGTTGAGCGACACGTGACCCAGTGTCCACTCTGCTGATTATGCTTGGCATATAGCTAATAGTAGGCGGTGTTCTACAGTAAAGTAGTTGTTTTTTGTACCATGTTTGTAAGATGAAACAGTCGCTTTTATGGGCATGTTGTATCCTATCCGGGTAATTAAGGCGATAAAACTAACTCCATGTGTTTCAAAAAATTTTTTGGTATGCGATTCCTTTTTTTTGTGAGCGGCCTTTTACCACAGTCCATCTTCATGATGTTAGGAGCAGATTTTCCTAGGAACATTTTGATAGGGCGGGGGGGAGTGGGGTTGTAAGTGTCGTGTATCAGGTGTTTATTAAGATTGTTTTAATCTCTGCGGCTGAGATCATGTATTGATAGCATTTCCTACTCCCCAGATGCACAGGGCGATTCTTTGGGTGTGTCCACATGTCCAAATATGGCCCATCAGGTGGGTTGGTTAGGAACATTTAGTTTGTTAAGTGTTCCCTTTGTGATGAACTATCACCTATTCCAGAATCTCTGGACTACTGGGCATCCCAAAGACGCAGTCGGTATATGTATGCCTTGGGCTCGGACAGCCGGAAACAATCCGTCACTCTAATGATCCCCATCCTGAAAACTTTAGTTGGTGATATATGGCTCTTGTGGTTTAGCTGCAGGGACATTTTTAGTATCTATAGCTGATAAGAATTTGCGGCTTTATTTGAAAAGCCTGTTGAGAAGGGATTGTAAGTTCCAACTCCGTGTTTCATCCGTTTGCCCATTTTGTAATTCCATATTTGTTTGTGCCAAAATCTAAGGGCTGATGAAAGGGAATCTATAGGATGAGATGTAGAGTCCCCTGGTGTGAGGTTGCTTTAAACCCAAGAGTTTTCAGGGTCGGGTTTCCATTTGTGTGAGGTTATTCTGTGTCATTTATGTGCACTGGCAGTTAACTACGGGGCGCTAAGGTAATGAGAGAAAGATGTTTTACCAACCGGAACCGAATTGCAGCCACCAGTTTCTCAGTGTATGTAGTCTGTCTCTCTTTATCTAATCAGTGAAGATTATCCAAAATAATTCACCCTTTCCGTCCTGTGGTCAAAAACTTTAAATCTATGGGGGGTTCCCTCCACTGAAGAAGTTCTGATTACCTCCAAAAGGGTGCGCAATAGCGACGCGCATGGGGGTTGTTAGATGATTGTTCTTTTTCCTACTCTGGCACATGCTTTTTAGTAGCCTCCAATAAAGGATTCGATTTGACCAGGGCTGGAACGGAGCTTGTACGGGCATTATGTAAGAAGTCAGATAGGGGAACAAGTCTCCCAATAGGCAGGCCTGATACAGATACGGTAGGTCCGACAAAAGTGACGCGTCCACCTCAGCCAATCCAAGTGCACTCTCAAAACAGAGATGCTGTTGTATTCGCTCTGGTCATTGGGTTAGATTAATTCTCTTTGTTATGGCTGCTGCAGATTGGATACCAACCACGGTGATACGAGGCCTCCCACCCAGCACACCAAACAATACCGGCGGAATATGCTTCATGTGTTTCACGTCTTTGTGTGTTATATAAATCGGTGTGAGGGAGGTAGAGGGGTAGATGTTTGGGAACTTAGAACTATCTTTAAAAAGATTTCACCTTGTCCTCCTATAAGACAATGCAATTTCTCTCTTGCCTCCAATCTCTTCCCATGTGACGTAATGTATGCGGAGATGTTGAACTATAAGCAGGTCAGGATTTCTGTTTATTGTTTTACGCGCCCAAATATTGATAGCGACGTATCGCAACCAGTTAATGGTGGTATTTGTATGCTTGCCCATGCGGGGCGTGCGGACCTCGTAACATGATAGTAGCATTTGTTTTATATAGTTATAGGTTATAACTGGTAAAGCGAGCCTATCTCTGTCAAGGTTTGTAGTATTTAGAGGAAGAGCACGCCCGGGTTCTTGGCTAATCACCAACAAGCCACATAATCCGCATATCGGGCTTATTCCTCTGAGTGGGAGAGGCTAGGGCGGTTACTCTGTGGCATCCCCTATCCCAAGGCTCCTGTAGGCTCAATAAGCATGGGGTCCAGAGTACCAGTATTAAACAGGTAGGGGCGAGAGGGATAGCGGGCATACCATCTGTCTAGTGCCTCTAAACATGTCGATCGGATAAGTTCAAGGCCGTGACGAATAATGTGGTACGTGAGAATTCTTCTTGGATATAGGAAATAAAAGGTCGGAAATTAGGGCAAATTTGTCTATTTGGCTAGGGTTTAGCAGCAAGGAAAGGCCAGGACCACCGTGTAAATCCTTAGAGGCATTCAGTGTTTAATAATGATGAAGATTTGGCATGCTGGCTCCATGGCTTATCCTGCGTCGCCTTCACTGCTGTCCTGTTGTTTTTGACAGAATGCCTTCCATTGATGAATTCCTTTATCTGCGAGTGGCCGATGGATAATTAGAAAGGGAGAAAGAAAATTTTGCATTCTGGTTGCTAAGATTTTGAGTTTAGAATTTTATAATCGTTAGTTGAGCAACGCTATGGTTGTCTAGGTAATTTTTAATCAATGGGGATATTTATCCGAGCTTGGGTAAAGTTATGGTTGAACGAATCTAGAAAATGATTCCATGGATCCCTGGAGTCATGGTAGATTGTATAATATATAAAGTTGTAAGAATTGGGGACCAACCTGTGGGGAATTAGGTAGTTTGTCGAATTCCGCACTGTACCATCAGCCCCGGGTTTGTTGCTTGGGGGAAGAGGCTTTGGTATATTTTCACCTATCTACCTACGTGATTTGGGGTCGTTTGCAAGGACTAGTCCACAGAAAGGCCTGGCAAGGGCACTGGTGCCAGAAAAGATTCAATTTTATGGTGCTCAGTTGGTGTGGCTCTGTTGATTTGATCTTTCAAAGTAGTTAACGAGAAAAGATTAACTATCCTCGCTCTGGGTTTAGGTGTATTGTTATTGGGGTTGACGGATCTCTCCAGTGCTATTATGGCTTGCGTCGCTCCATTGTTGTCTTTGATGAGTCGGCCAAGAGTTGCCCTGCCTGAATGTTTCGCGCTCTGAAATAACTTGTTCTGCGTAAGTTTCTCACATAGCAACCCGCCTGACTCTGTACAAAAATGAATCAAATACTCCTTTTGCCTCTCTGGTAGGCCCGGGTCATTGGTTTCAGTTGGGTGGCTGCATTTCCCTCTGTGCCTGCTATAGCGTGGAGTGATGGGTCCCAAAAACTTTCTCTTCACTCACGTCTTTTCTTTTGAGTCAAAATTAATTATGTGGCCCCTAAGGCGCCCCCCCCCCAAACACCGCCCTTTGCTGCAGCCAGAACGGCTGCTCATTCAACATGTGCCTAGGTTATTGTCCACATAATTGGCCCATTGGACCTGTATAAACGATTTAAAGTCATCAGACTGGATCAAGTATGCGGGAAAGCGCCAACACTTGCTTGACTGCCTGGGAGGACCACCCATCAGAGATAAGGAGATAAGGGCATGGTCTGAGATGGATATGGCATGTAAGGTTGCATGCATTGTGGTATTCCACAGTTGCTTAGATATTAAAAAGTAGTCAATACGCGAGAAGCTCCTGTGAACCGAGGAGTAGCATGTATATTCTCTTGAATTAGCGTTAAGTGCCCTCCATGTGTCACATAAAGTCTGGGATTCTATTAGGTGAAGCATATCCCTAGTAGCCATAGAATTATTTGTCCTCTGGGTGGTTTTATCCAGTGCAGGATTCAAAACTGCATTTGATAGTGCCCCCCCTTAAATTAGGGGGTTTTTAAAGTTATCCCATCTCTTCGTTTATTATCAAAAATTTTGCGTTGAGGATTGGCAAAAAAAAGTTAGTCTTGGGGTATTCAGGGGCATAGGACATTCAAGAGGGTGTAATATGTCCCTGCCAGTTTAATCCTTAGTAGTAAGAATCTACCTTTTTCGTCGATGAGTTCCTCCTCTACCACCTGTCCCAATCCCCTGCGAAACATGATCGCCACGCCCCTTGATTTGGAAGAGAAGCTTGCCGGGTACCAGGAATCAAGCCATTGGGCCCTGAGAACCCGCTGCTTTCTTTTTTCCCTTTGGGTTTCTTGAATGTAAATAATATCAGGTTTAAGCCTCTTAAGGTGGGTCAGTCACATTTTTCCTCTTAATGGGTGTGTTTAAGGCCCGCGACAGTCCAAATTGTAAAGACAATTGGGGTATCTTGTTGGGGGAGTGTGAGGTGTTCTGCGTTGCTGTAATGGTACCTTTTAACTCCTGATATGTGATCAAGATTAACCACGTTCTTTTCGAGACCATTCCGCCATCCCAGCCTGCAGCGAAACAACATCATCATAGTGCAGTTTGTCCCTACACCCCCTTGGGGGGCTCCGCGCGCCCGACATTCCTCCGCTTGTGAGAACTAGAAGATGAATGTCATTTAAACAAGGTATAAACATTTAACATAAAATTGTGCAACAGGGGTCTTTGTAGACTCCTTACTTCCAACAAATTCTCTACTAATGAACAAGTGCCAGTCAAGCACAAAACAGAATTGAGAACATACAATTTACAAAGCTCCCCTTCCTATCCTTTTCAAGATTTAACCATTATCATGATCCCGCATTATATTGAATTGACTTCTGGCGAGTACCGGGTCGGTCAAATGTTATTTGTCTGCCTCACCTGAACCGCTAGCCTGCGCAGGGATAAGCCAGTAGTTGAAAGCGAATGGCTTGTTCATGTAGAAGTACCGACAGTTGGGTGTAAAGGTCTTTCGTTTTTGTGCACCACTAGCGGAATATATCCTGGAATTAGGAGTATCCTATGTCCCTCTATCATTAAACCCATGTGCACTCTGTACGCCCTTAGGAGGTCGTTCCTTGACGCCCAGTTGAGAAACCTAGCAGGGGGATCTGGACGTGGTCTGGGTATTCCTATCGTCCTCCGGGAACTCGCGGCCCCAGTTCTTGTGCACCGCTCCCTGCCCAGAGTCCAAGGGTGATACTTTGCCCTGGCTATGGGTATCTCCCATGGTCAATAACGATATCAAGGTTGGTCCCCTTTCACAGACTATGGGAATTCCGACAAAATGGAGGGTCTGTTCCGTCTACTGCGGTTTTTCCAGGTCTTCTCTCATCTTCTCATTAAGTATTTCCTCAGGTTTCTTATCAGGATTCGGGAGTTTTCTACTGCAGAGTGGACACTTCGCCAAGAAGCCACTCGTTTTCTAGAGCCTACGTTTTTCTTGTGCATTGGTTGTGATTAATGCGAGAGCAGAGTTAATTGCGGTGTGCAACACCTCCAACAGCTTGTCTATAGCGTGGGCTCATCAGACAACAACACCTCCTGAGCCACACTGTTGCAATTTAATAGGTTTTCAGCGTCGTGTGGCGGACTCATTAGCTAAGGGGCGACAACTGTTTGGGGGTGTGATTTCTCCCTAGAGTTGTGTTCCAGCGTAGAGGGTGAGCTCGCCACCTCCTTCCTCGTGTGCACAGTTGGGGGGGGTGAGAGACATTTCCCCCCCCCCTTCTTTGCGCACCTTTCGGGGGCAGAATCACATTGGGAAGGTTTGGCTCTGTTAGGGATGAGAGCACTACGGACAGACTGCGAACTAAGACGGGTCTGTCTTTTGTTGTGGTTTCTGGACACGCTTTTGTCCATCCCATGGCGACTGGGCGCCTAGAATACGATGTAGGCGGGAAAGTGTTGTGGGAGGTATCAGGGGCATGAATTCCTGTTCACATTCTGTGTTGATTTTTAGTGTATTTGCAAGAAGAGATTTGGTCAGTTCTGTGTTTGGGGACCAATTGTGGTACAGTGCAAATAGGTCTTACCGATGGTGAGACCAGATACAACAAAACAGCAACATACAAACAAAAAAAAAAAATAAAAAATTAGAAAAGAAAGAGGAAAGGGGATGGTGGGAGGGAAATGGAAAGAATATAGGCCAGATGCATGTTTCCACAAAATTTCTGCAAGTAGGGAAATATCAATCAAAAGTTTTGGTTTCGGACCACTCCTGTGGCCGGAGGGGAGTATTTGGAGGAACAACCGAGAGCTAGCCACTATACAGTTTAATTCAGCAGAATCGCTAGCTGATGTTTAGTGATGTGCAAGCTGTGTTCTGTTAAGCAACACTGCCCTCCTGTGGGCAATTGTGGGATGGCAGTCAGTCTCGTAGAGAAGGAGCAGTGATGACTCACCAACCCCTCCTGAGCTTGTCGGCTCTGCACAGCGCAGGAGAGGCAGAGAAGAACGGAGAGGTGGTCTGTGAGGGAAGGAGAAGGGTCCCCAGCAGGCGCTGCCTCGAGTCCAAGGAGACGTCCTCTATGGAATTACTACAGTTTTTATGCAGTCTCTTTATATGCAGATAGGGGGGGGGGTTCCAGGAGGAAGATGGCCGCCGTTTCCGCCACTCGAGGTAAACCAGCAGTTGGGGGAGGGGGGTGGAGTCACTGCACTCGGCACAGCAGTTACTCCTTGCAGTTATGCAGGCTGCTTAGACAGTTCAAAATGTCTCTGATGTGCAAGCAAGGGCTATCTGCTGAGATAAAAGTCACTTGCCTGTCTTCCTGTTGAGGATGAAGGACCTCTTTATAGGGTATATATGGAGAACCGCTAGGTCGGTGTCTTGTTCCCTTTTTCTCTCGTCCACCCTCCATGCCACAGGCTTAATATCTGTCCAGCAGGCTGGCTGTCCCCAGCTCCCCCTCTCCTCACCTCCTCGGAAGGTCTATGCACTCCTCACTGACTGTATGCCCCAGGGCAGATGAATCTGTTTGTGCTGTTGGGGTCTTGATTCCTCTCCACTGTCAGGCCAGGTGCAGGCAGGATGAGCTGGTTACCGTCCTCCACTGTGTGCAGCCTGGGCTGTTGGGGAAACAACCCCTCTGGGCTCCCAGGGAATCGTTTGTGGGGCTCCCGGCACTATGGTAGGGGAGCTTGCAATCCCCTGCAAACTCTTGGGAATTAGGCCAGGGCCGACTTTAGTCCAATTCAGACCAATTTGGGATCTCTGTGCTGGAGAGCTTTCTTCTAAAATGCTTGCCACACTCAGTGGGCCACGCCCACGGAAAAGTCCGCTTGTACAATTCTTATAGATCAAACAGAATAGTAGTATTTTACAAAGGTGTATAAAGAAAGACTGGGACATGATGGCGGTTCATCCAACACTCTGATGGAGAAAATCACGACCTTTCTATTGTGTACCAGGACTTGGTTAACTACAGTGTTTATTGGGATAATTGAGGTATATCTGGTAAAGCTAATTGCAGGTAAGAGGCTGTAACTTGTTTCTGCAAGCCAGGATTATAGAACAGATCCTCAGAAACAGAAGTTATTTGTATTATAGCATAGCACTGGAGGAGATGATTGTAAAGCCTGTGTGCGAGATAAAAAAAAATAGTGTGACAACAAACGTCATTATAGAGGAATGCACCTTTTCCCTCCGAACAAAAATAGTAAACAATAGATCACATCTTCTGTCTAATTGAATTCAGAGAAGCTATCAGGCTGGGGATCATTTTAACCCTTTTCTGACATTGGACGTACTGGTACTCTTAGCAACTGATTTCTTCTAAAGGCTTACCGGGACGTACTGAACTGTAAGAACCCAAGTTTTTAAGACCTATGGTACGGGAAAAAGGGTGCGTCCCTGAGAGCAGAAATCCCGCTCGATGCCCCGGGGGCACGATAAAACCTGTCCCCCCCCATTAGTGACGCTGCGATTGGCGTTCCAATTTGACCGCCAAGTGCACCCTTACAGAAAAAAAACCAACCGCATTTGAGCTATTTTTGGGAGGGGGGAGGGGATTTATGGTGGTTCCACCCCTCCAGGGCTGCAATTGGGTTTTTGTCCTAACCGTCCAACACGCCCCTTTTTGTCACTTTTAACTAATGGCACCACTCTCCCCCGCCGTTTTTTCCAGACCTCTCATTGGTGGTCCAATGGTCCGAGCCCCCGATTTTTTTGGATCTTCTGCAGAGCTCATTTTCCGCGTTCTATTGCTGTCGGAGTTCATTGGCTTCTAGGTTCTCTGACTCACAAGCACACAGGGAAACCTAACTACATTTTTTCCCTATCTCTAACATTTTATTATACTAACATTTTTTTTTTTAACAAATTTTATTTTTTTTTTTTTACCCCCCGGTTGCAAACCAATTAGTTTTCGCAACCAAAACGGGCTTTGTGTGCATCACTGTCGCGTCTAAAATTTCCCTTCCTGTACCGTGGGGTTTTGACTTTCCTGATCAGCGGTCACGCCCGCTGTTGGCGCAGGGTTACATTTAGCATCCTGCTGCCTCTGAGATACATATCACTGACCAGCACCTGCGCTCTGCTGCCAGGTATTTTTGTTTGTTTTTTTTTTTGTTTTTTTTAATAGGAAAAATATTTTTAGTGATGGGTAAATGGACGTTTAGGATAGGTAGTAGTGTAGAGTGATGTCCGTTTAGTTAAATATGTAGAAAAAAAAGCTAGTTAGTATTTTTCAAGTTCTCATTTTACCGTTCGGAATTTGGCAGACGTTTAGCGGTGTTATGCTTTTGCCGACACTCGTTCAGTAAAAAATACTTTTTTTGCATAAAATTTTATAGCATGAGGCTAAATTTGCAGTAACTGACATTTGTTTGAATTTAGATTTTTTTTTCTTGCAGTACTTTTTTTTCCCACAACAAAAGGTTAAATTGCCCCACACGTGTCTAAGCACTATACACACATCCCAGTCAATTTTTTTTATTTATTTTTTTAACCACTTACAAGTGTTGAAGCACCTACATTTTACACGCCCCATAAAATATCCCAAATAAAATATCCCGATCCTACCAGTGACAAAACTCAGTGGAGAAAACACACGCTTTCATGGCCTCAGAAACAATTCCAACAGTGATTCAAATGAGGAATTTATTGTGTTTTTTTCTTGTCCAAATCCTCCTCCGCTTATGAGGATCCCTCGTTTAGACACCCTTGTGTCAGAACAGGCAACCCCCCAAACTAGTGACCCCATACGGGCTCCTGTCCCAGAAGATTACATTCCTCACATTCCTGACTTTGTGGCCCCCCCTGACCTTATAAACTTACAGCCTCACTGAAATAGCTTTTTTACAGTTTTTTCTGGGGTTTGGTAAGCCAGGGTTGGCCAAACAAATCTTTTTTCCCCAGCATTTTTTTGGCCGTTCATTTTCCTTTTTAAAACCCCCATGCTATGCCCCCGTACATGCTTTTAGAAAGACAATTACAGAGTTTTTTGCTTTAAAGTCGAAAAAGAAAACTGGGCCCAAAACCCTTTAAAGATGATGAAAGCATTTGGCACCATTTTTTTTCAGGGGTCATCCCCCCAATTTAATGTTTTTTGGGGACAAGTCCCCCAACAAATTTACATACATTTGGTGCACCTACTGTTGGATAAAGATTACCACCTATATGTGGATAACTTTTATACCAGCTTTCCACTTTTTTAAATGCCTCAGCTGCTGATGTACAATTGCTCCCAAGGGGCGAAAGCTGGTCTCAATTCAGCAATGACCTGCTGCGTCAAACATAAAGGGCAAAAGGGAAGTCCTTTATTGACCACAGTCCCCCGCCCTACTCCCCGCCCCTACGAGGTGCCAGTACGTTCATCCAAAAACCCCCCCATCCGTTGCAGTCAAAATAGACCTTCAACCAGTGATAAATGCAAAGTGCTACAGGAAAAAACCAAAGTGGGTCCAAAAAGCGCCTGCAGATGGTGATGTACAAAGCGTTTATTCTCTTATGTTGTACAGGCTCAGCAGAGATATTTATTACCTTCCAAAAAAAGGCACTTTTTTGGGGAACCAGGGAGAGACCCCTCCTTTTGGTTCTACATCCCCCCTATTTTGCCGGACAAACATTTCCAAAAGAAATCCCCTCCACGGAAAAAGGTAGGGCCCGAAAAAAGTGCAGAGTCTGTTACAAAAGGGAAATTAGGACAGAACACACCATTGTGAAAAAATGTCCCATAACCTGGCCTATCCCTAGAAGTTGTTTTAAACTTAAAAGTTTCCCGCACCCAAACCTGACACAGATTTTATTGTGCAGTAACACAGTGTGATCCGGAGAATTGTCAGTTTGCGTTTTTCCCCAATTTACTGCAAAATAATATCCGGGAATTTAATTTTCATGAAACACCTGTCAGGTCAGAACTTTTATTACACCCTATAGGAACTAGCTCAAGCAGTAGTCTCAGGCTAATCAGACTGGCAAGCAAACAACATGGTAGCTAAGACAAAACTGTTTGTCTCACCAAGAAAGTCCATAGGAGACTTACAAACACAAAATCAGCTTACTTTCATGTTAAAGATACACAGCTTTCACCAGTGCTTGGCGATCTCACCTATTAGGATGTGTCCGCTATGTCTCCCAGCCTTTAACCAACCTTACACGCAGTGGCAGAGTATACTAGAGCTTCCAGCACACAACTCTCCTTGCCGCAGACTGACACAACTTCAATCTTGGAACCACCCCCTCTCTCTCCAGGCTTTAAGAGGCCTGGCAAAGCCTGGACCTGGAATGTGGGAATGGCCATCCTAGTAAAAAGCCAGACCTGGATCAGCTGCTTAAGGTGGCTGCTGTATATACTAACACACAGGTGTTGGTAACCTAGTGTTACTGACAGAAGACTTTTTTTGGCTTTTAACTTCACGGATACCAAGGATATCGGTGACACAAAGTAAATCCATAATGGCACCTTATGCCCCTTTTTCAGTTGTCCCTTCAGGGGTGTACTTTCTAAAATGAGGTAAATTTTGCGCATTTCATAGGGTGCTTTCACACGGTGCGTTTTTTCAATGCGTTTTTTTGTGCAGGAAGGCACAGCAATTAATGCTGTACATTGTTGCGCAAAAATCGCAGCAAAAATCGCGGCAATTACTGCAATTTTACCGCAAATTTACCACGATTTTTGTGCTGCATTGTACAGCGTTAATTGCTGTGCCTCCCTACACAAAAAACTTACCAAAAATGCACCGTGTGAAAGCACCCACATTGTTCACATCACAGCATGTGCAATTATTCAGCAAAGCAGGCCTGACAAGTGCTTTTGTTCCCACTTTCTAAGGGTAGTTCACACAGCTCGGTTGGATAGTGTTGGACCTTTGGGATCCGATTTTTTTTCACTGTAAGATAATGATATTTTAAAACACGGGACTTTTACAACACAACAATAAGAATGTTTAACTTTTTATTTTGTAGATGGAAAAAGGGGATTTTTTTGAACTTTTATTTTGTAATGATTTTTATGTTTTTTTAAAGCTCGTTATTTTTATTTATTTTTAGTCCCCAGGCTACAGGCCCTGATCCTTGACACTTTTCGCAAAAATTTATATTTTCGATCCATGTACGCAAAAAATGTCGGGCAGGTAAATGTCGCCCCGGGACTATAGGACAACAACCAACTTTTTAAAGGGAAGAAAATAAAAATAAAAAAAAAAAAAATTTGAAGCACAAACCCTGCTGAAATGTATTTTAATGTCACCGTTTTTGGATAATGCAATTTTTTGTTCACTTTTTTTTAATTTTTTTGGGATAGAAATGTTGGGGCGTTTGGAATATTTTTTTCTATACTTTACCCATACGGAAAATGATTTTAAGTTTAAAAAAGACTGGACTTTTATGGACGCTGCAATACTAATTATGTATAACTTTCTTATTTTTTTATCTTTAAAATGGCAAAAGGGTGTGATTTTAACTAATTTTTTTAAACTTTTTTTTTTACTTTAATGCTTAGTCCCCCTAGGGTACTTAAAACCCCTATGGGCATATTTCCTTTTCCATATACGGCAGTACTGTTGTATTTCCACATAGGATTTATTTATTCATTACCTATTACAAAACCCCGCCCTAGGGAAGGTGTTGTAGGTGACACATGGCAGTAGGGAAACCTCATGAGACATCTTTCGTCATGGCAACCGATCATCCCTCTGCAATTACATTGCGCAGCACCGCTCCTCATTCAGCTAGACGCCGTGGCTGCAATCGCCACAGTATTTACAGTGTTACTAGCAGGGTTTTAGCGGGTCCATCCCCCACTGTTTTGCACCATTGGTAGCTCCTTTTCTTGGGGCCCGGAAACCTGGAAGGAGCAATGCTGTTGGAAACGGAACAGGGGTTTAGCCCCTCATATACGCTTCCCGCAGCATCGCTCCCCCTCACCTTTCTGCGACACGAAGAGCACACCACAAATATGGAGTAGGAAATCAAACAATTTTTACATACTTGTATTATAAAGCTCCTCCCGTCCCTCTTTTAACTAACATGGGGCCCCTACCCAAGGGGGAAAAAATAAACTGAATAGGAATAATGGGGAATTCTTTTATCCGTTTTTTTCTTTGTTTTTGGGGATTTTTTTGGGCAAAACTCTGTCTCTCTAGTATGTCATTTTAAGGCTGGGTTTCACACCCGGTGTATTTGCAGGGCGTAATTACGCCCCAAATTACCCGTGGGGGCCGGGGCGGGAGAAAGGGGCGGGGGGGGGGGGGGGGGGGCGCACCCGCCGGCCCATAGACTATTTACCAGGGTGCGTATACCCCCGCTGGAAAATTCACATTCAATTATCTCCCCCCCGGGGCGGATTTCCCAAAGCGGGGGAGGGGAAACGAAATCCATAGTTTCTCTAGAGAACTGGGGTTTACCATAATGACTTGGACATTCCAGCGTAATTTGCGCATCCCGGCGCTAATTCACTGAAATACGCCCCCATTTTAAAAAACCGTGTAACAACCAAAATAGTCACCTTACAAATAAAAAGCAAAAAGATGAGACAAGAGAAGGTACAATTGCCTTCAGAACAGGCACGGGTTTTCACTCGGTGTTCAAACGGATTAAACATTTAAAAACCGTCTGAAAACCGGGTGGAAATTTTTAACAGGGGCCCTATAAAACCCGCGCACATCCTCACTGCAGGGTTTTTTCCCCCCGGGCGTTTTTTCTGACTGCGGGCCCCGCCTGAAAAACATAGAATATGCTCATTCTTCTGTCTGTTTTTCGGGCGGCAGAAGAACATGTCTATGTGACGGGGGGGGGCTTTTCTCCGTTAATCGCGGAGAAAAGCCGTCCCCCTGCGGCCGTGGCACGGCACAAAAAATTCAAATACCATCAGACAAACAGGTATTTTTCCGTCTTTTTAAACGGCCCCCTAAAGACCCTTTTTGGGAGCCCCCCTTTTTTTATTTGACAAATATATGTTGTTAGGTTTTTTAGAGACTTGGGGAAAAAAGGGGATGAGAAAAATAACAAATTTCTCATAAACTAAAAAAACTAAAAATGTAAATGGTTCTTTAAAAAAAAACCTTTTTTAGAATTTAAGAAAATAAAATTAAAAAAGATTCTTCCCTGCATGCGTTTCCATGTTAAAAAATTTGTTGTCAAAAAATTTTAATGACAGAAATAATTTTAATGAAATTTTAAAAAGGTAGAGGAGTGATGTAGTACCACTGTTTCAGAAAAATAGAAAAAAAGAGGGGTTTAAACCACTTTTTATTTTTTTAGAAAGTAATAATAGGAAAATCATACAATTTTTTTAAAATACTTGAATTTAAAGCTGTTCTTTTATCCTTTTAAAAAAAAGCAGAGGGCCCTATCTTTTGGGGAAAAAAAAAACATACCCCACACTCCCCGTCCATATAAGGGGGCCATGGAGTAACTGAGGAAAAAACATGTGTCATCATGGACCTCCTATGTCAGTTAAAAATAGTTCACTGACATCTACGGGGGAAAAATATGAATAATTATTATCAATAGGTTATTCCCCGCTTTTTTTTTCACTTTCGGGGTTTTTTTTGCATAA
This sequence comes from Phyllomedusa bahiana, assembly GCA_025379985.1. Taxonomy (NCBI): domain Eukaryota; kingdom Metazoa; phylum Chordata; class Amphibia; order Anura; family Hylidae; genus Phyllomedusa; species Phyllomedusa bahiana. The sequence continues at coordinate 59,562 of JAODAL010019054.1, forward strand.
CTGCTGTCTCCCGTAGGTGAATAATGTTAACCCCCTATTTTTACATTTTGCCAAGGCAAATTTAAACTCTATCAGTTCTCTATCTATTAAAAACACTAAAAAACGTAAACTTTTATTATATCTAACTCTTAAACCTCTATACACACTATTAAAAACCTGATCTCTAACCTCATCATTTAACCCTTTTTGCTTCTGAAAGAGGGAATAACTCCCTTTTTAATCATCAAGTCTGGTGGAACCCCCACCAAATTAACAGGAGATCCTTATATATATAGCAAAGTACTATCTTCAGTAAGGGATCCCAAGCCAACTACTTGGGCAGCCGTCCTAATCTCATAGACACAGAACAAAAAAGGGCCCCCTTGTGACACCCGTCTGCAGCAGGTGACACTTGAAAGACAGGGGTGAGAGATCAAAATTTTAAAAACGTCATGCCTGACCTCCCCGACATTTTTTCGCCAGCTAACCTGGCTTTATCAAGGCTTAGAGGTCCGATCACATGTGGTCTGAGCTCACTTCCTTTTATATCATGTTAGGAAAACACCCCGTTCAGGTGCTCACCAATTAGCCAACAGATAATCCACATAAAGCCCACTCCCCCTTCCGCCCACGCACACTCATAACATGTCCTGCTAAAGCGCCACCATGCTCTCATGAGCCAAAAAACCTTCAGTCAAATTCGCCAGCTCCTTTAACGGCTTGCGCCCCATCTTAACGTACTGCCCGTGCCAATGCACTGCACCAACAAACACCTCAGCCCTGACTGGATGGGCTTCCGTCTCACTTCTCTCAAATTTTTGCAACCGCGTGCCTCACCTAGAATGAACTAAACAGACTAGGAAACACATTACAACAGCACACTGCCATCTTTGTCAATTCCCATAAGCCCCTTCTCTTCAATATCTAATATGCATATTCATTGGGAATATAAACTCCACTGTACAATAGACCACTGTCATATATCTTCCCATAAAGCATTTTCTCCTATGAAATGTAATATGCATATTCATTCCAATAGAGCTACAGGCCCCATTAAATACATGTTTCCATTGTATATATTGTCTCAAGACTAAAATTCAAAACTACTTCTCTTTCACATGTAATATTCATACTCATTTTAATAATACTGTAGGCTCTATGGCTGACCTCACAAGTTCGTCATTGAAGATTCTCTCCTACGGATCACAGTTAGCCATTCAATCCACCATGTCACAATGGGAGTATGCAAGAACTCCAGTATCCTCAAATGCTACCCCGCATCCAGCTGCATCCGCCTCGCACTAGCCCAAAGCGCCGAAAAGCAGGAACAATCAATCTCGACATACATCACTACATACATGAATAGTCCCTTGCAAAAGCAATATACATGCATCCCTAATTTGTTAAATAGAAACCGTGGCCTCACGTGATGAAAATCTGTCATCATTACAGGACCCAGGGACAATGAGGGAAAAAAGTAGAGGCAAAAGGGGGAGAGGAGAGGGAGGGGGGAAGGGCGCGAGGGAGATGAAGGGAGGGGGAAAAAAAAAACATATATGAACTCTGATGCTTCCATAGTCATATATTTAACTGTGCTATAATCCACTTGACCGTAAATTAATCACATATATCATGTTTCTTCAAAAAATTATTTTTTAGGTGAATCAGCAAGAATCAAATAAATGCCGAAAATGAAAAGCCTTCATTTTGGCCTTTAGGTTTCAATGTATTGAGTCTGTGTATCCATCTTTCCTCTTCCTGCAAAAAAAACTAAAATCCAAATCGCCCTTTCTTCCCCTAGCATTTTCACAAATATGCCCCAAAATTTTAGAACCTCTATTTCGCAATTATTTAATTCCAAAATGTGTCTTGCTATTGTAGTGTCACCTATAGTTTTAATAGTACTCAGATTTTTCGAGATCCGACGACGAAACTCCTGTATGGTTTTTCCCACATATATCTTGGGGAAGGTACACATAGACCCATAAACCAACAATCTGGTTTTACAATTTATGAATTGTCTTATCTCAATCTTCTCTATATCAATGGGATTTAAAAAAAAATCTTTAGTTTTTCCCCCTATGAAGGGACAGAATGAACGTTTTCCACAGGGATATTATGCAGCACAAAAAATGGAATAAAAAGCGATAAAAAACGCCTTTAAATACCAAAGGGGGGCCAATTAAAATGTCATTTCATCCCGCAAAAAAAAAAAAAAAAAAAACCTTACACAGCATAATTATTGTTTTTTTAAAGCCCTTCAGCATTAAGAAAAAAAACTATATATACATTTGTTTTTGGGGGTAAATGGGCAAAATTTGGGAAGGCCCCATATCTTGATCTCTTTTTCAGCATAACCTGATTCATGTTTGTACTTCAGAATGTACTTCCCTTGTATACATATGTAATTGTTTTTTTTCCTGTTTCACATTGTTAAAAATTAAGAAACACCTTAATAAAAATGTATTATTGTAAAAATATATAAAATAAAACTGTGGGTTTGATTGATTATAGCAACCTATTAAATAAACTATATAATGTTACATTTTTGTTGGATTTATCTTTGGTTTTTGTTGTTTTTTTTTCTCTCCGAAAAAGATAAAACCAGTTGATACAATTGTATTCAGTCCCAAAGTTTTAAACGAAACATAAGGCCACACGTATGAAAACTAAAATCTAAAATTCACGTCGTTGCCCCATAGCAACCAATCAAGCGCCCCTTTTCATTTTTTTCAGAGCACTATAAGAAATTAAATGGGAGCTCGATTGGCTGCTAGTGGAGACAAAGTGGAATTTTAGACCTAGACAGTTTTCATACACGGGCCCATAGTCACTACCATAGCTGCTAAATTTAGCTCCCAGGGGATTGCTTTGCCTGGACAGAATTTTTACCACTTAAAATGACAGCAGGACTAGTTATGTACAGATTAGTTGCCTCTCAGTGTAGACACAGGCCTGGACTGGCCCACAGGGGGGCCACTCGTGGTGGTGGGATCATGAGGATTGAAGGCCTGTTGACATGGCAGGCTTGGGGCTTCTTTTTTTGTAGAAAAGCAGAAAAAGGATGCAGAAAGCAGGATTAAGAGTGCAAGAGTCATGTACAGTAGCTGTAGAATAGGTCCAAAGAATCAATTCCACTGGGGGGGGCCCTAAGAATCAACTCCAACGTGGGCCCAAGACAACCCAGACTGAAACTGGGTAGACAAGTGTCCTGCTTCTGACAGCAAAACAAGATCTTGGAAAATGAATAACTGAAATATTAGGTGTTAGAAGGTTGTAAAATGTTTCATTTGTTTTGGGATTGAGTTTTATAAATCAAGAATTGGAAAATCCCACAGTTTATTTTTTATAGACTTTGCTTCTGTTATTGCTCATGAATTTCATACAATTACTTATAACTCACTGGGTTATTTTGGAGAAATACAGAATTTGATAGACCCCAAGTCCCTCACTTTTTTGTAGCTTCTGGTGGAGTTTTCCACTAAAGTTTAAGGGATCCTCTGACAATTCATAGAGTGATTAATATGCCATTAAAAAATTCAAATTCTCATACACAGGTTGTGCGGATAAGTTTGCATAGCTTAAAGGGGTTACCCCCTTACAAATGTAAACTGGCTAAAAGCTTTGTAATTAAAAAAGAAATTCTGCACTCTTCACCAAACAGTACGCTGCGCCACGGTGCCCTCACTCTCCTGCTGATTCCTTTTGGGCGTTGGCATGTGATGGGTTACAGCCAATCCATGGTTTATGTCATGGCCATTCACTGATTTCACCCTCATTTGCTGCCACCTCCGATGTCAAGGAATGGCGTGTGACCATGAAAGTCACGATTTTCCCAAAAACTCACCACAGAACATCAACATCTGTAGCACTGGCATGGGGGTAATACAGAAGTAAATCTTTTTTTTAATAGATGCTCTACCCAATTTAATTTTTAAGTCAAAAACCCCTTTTAAAAAGGTTTTTGTCTCATACATGATTTCTCTTTTTTGTCCTGTTTTCGGGGTTTATTCAAATTTCGGGGGTTTTTTTTTAACGGGCTTCTACGAGGCTGCCTAGAAGCCGGGTTTTAGCCATAGGTTTTTTTCCCTTTAGGGGGTCAAGGGACGGTGCCCCCCACTTTTTTCTGGGTGGGGGAGGGGTCCCCCCCTTTTTTAGCCACTTCAATAAAAAATAATAAAAAAATAAAAAGCATGAGAATACAGAAGGGGAGAGCAAGCACATAGGGGGAAAAGAATTTAAACCCCCTTTTTGCCTCCTATATTTCTGGCATCGGGGGGGAAAGAGGGAGTAGACCAAGTGTCAGTGCAAGTGGGAGCAGGCGATTGGTAGAGGGAGTCAGCAGGGGTTGCTTTACCAATCAGAACGCTGCCCCCAGTCCGACACCTGTATTGGGGGCTGTAGCGTCCCTCCCTTGAATACCACTTCCCCATGCTCACCCTCATTTAGAAAAAAAGGAAGTTTTTGCCGAACCCAAGGTTCAGAGTACAGGAAAAAGGAAAGGGGAGAAAAGGGTGCCAGGCATTGGGGTGGCGGGGTATAGGGTATCGACGTTATGGGAATGTGTTTATCTGACACCCATGTGCTTACCGTGCACTATTTCCCCTGCACTTTATCCCGCCGGGGAAAAATGAAATAAATGGGGCGGGCCCCGCAAAATTTTTAAGAAGTGTAGATGTCCCGCATACTTTAAAACCCCCCGGCATATACAGAGTGCACAGTAACCCCACTAAAACCCCATGGAACAACGTGACTTGCAACCTGGGAATCACTCACAAGCCCTTCAGGCAGAAAACGAGGCAGAAATTGGTTCAAACGGTGTCTTGCTTGGTGTTTTATTGCCCCAGAGAACAAAACCGTTGGCAATACATGCACACAAACTTTTAAAAGCAAAATCAAAACTCCCTGCCGTCTGAGCGTTACATACACGGTGTTTTTCCCCTCACACACCTTTGGGGGGAGATGGTGTGCGACCTGGCTTCCACCGGGAATGTCTCCACCCAAAGGGTAGAGGGAGCAGCCCACCCAGTACTTCCCGGCCCTTATATACCCCCCGGGAAAACCCCCGGAGGGAGCCATGGGGATAACCCCACCCTGCCATGTTTATCCCAATGAAAGGCCGACCCGGGAATGGTGGTGCTGACAACAGAAATTTAAATTATGCGACAGTCTGTATGCCGGGACCCTTTTTAAAATGGCCTTTCACCTCCCCCAAGGCTTCTTACCGGGGGAAAGTTTTTTGCTTCCCCCGGCATACCCATAACCTGGTGGGATTTTCACTCCAGTAGACCTTCCCAGCTGGGGGCCTTAAAAATCCTTTAAAGGGGGTTTCTCACACATTGATTCGTTAAAACCTCGCCCCTTTTTCTTGGGGTTTCTTTTTGAATCCAGAAAGTGTTTACTGGCTTCACTAGGCTGAGCATAAGCCGGTCTAAGCTTAGCGACCCCGCAGCGTATCAGGAGAGAAAAACAAGCTGTAGCTATAGTGGGCCTGGGAGCTGATGCAACCCAACAAGGGGAGATATCTAGGGAATAGGGAGGATCTGTTAAGGATACAATTGCAAAGTGAAAAGTTTTTGCAAGATCTTTAACATAAAAAACAATCTTGTGTGAGACAACCCTTTAAGGTACATTTATGCAGAAGATTTTAGTGCGGATCGCCCCAGAACCGGGTCAACCGGAAGGAAACTGTTTTTTCATTTTAAACGTTTAGATACAATGATTTTATTAAGATTTTTTGGCGTGTACTGTCATCCTCACGATTCTTCGAGGTGTTTTAAAGCACTAAAACACTAAACATAGGGGGGGAGAAATCTCCTCGGGCGCGGGGGTTTGCTCGTTGGAATTCTACATTTTTCATGCGCCGAATTTCCAGCAAGCAAACGACACTGCATGCTGAAAAAAATCATGTGAACTTACCCCAAATGTGTAGTGTTTGTGTTCAATATATGTAAACAACACACACATAATTTCTAGAGTACCATGTCTAATGTAGTCCTGGGGGGCGTGTTAAAGTAATAACTTGGGGTATGGGGTAATAAATCTCGTTTGTACGTGTGCAAGTAATCTCTGTTGTAAGTGTGCATAATCATAATTCTGGGGTACAGTGTTAAACTAATCTCCGGGGACAGTGGGTATGTATAATCCTTCAGTACAGTGGGAATGTAGTAATCTCAGGGTACGGGGTAAGGATATCTGTATATGGTTGGGAATTTGGGAGCATCTGGGGGAAAATTGTAAGAGTAATTTGGGGGAAGTGTATAATGTAATCTCTGTGTATGGTGGGGTTTATGTAATCTCTGGGGTACAATGTTAATGTAAATCTTTGGGGCGGGTGTAACTAATCTCTGGGGGAAAGTGGTAATGTGTAAACTCTGGGGTACAGTGAGTAAAGTAATCTCTGGGGTAGGTTTAATGTAATCTTTGGGGGCAGGGTAATGTTGTGATCTCTGGGGCGGTTGTAAAATTTAAACCCCGGGGTACAGTGAGTAATGTAATTTACTTTTAGGGTTCAGTGTGAAATAATACATTTTAGGGGGGACAGGAATTATATTATTTCTTGAGTACAATGGCAAATTCATTTCTAAGGGCAGTTTTGAAATAAAATTTTTTATGTCTACCTTGTAAAAAATAATTCAGGGGTGCATGGTGATGAATTTCGGTGTATGGAAAAGCAATAAAATCATTTTGGGTACAGTATGTGACATAATGAATCCTAGGGGGACAGTGGATTGGGGTTTTTTTATTTTCCTCATTCTTTGTGTGATAACAATTTAAGGATAGTGATGGGGGTGGGAGGGGTTAAGCAAAATTTTCTGAATTGCAAACATTTTTTTATTTTGATCTAGGGGGGGGAAAAAATATAGGTGGGCGGTCCGGCGTCATTTCCCGGGTCTTTTTAAATCCCATTGGGTCTAAACTTCAGTAAAAGGCCCTCATAAGGACTCCGCCTGGACCGCTCAGGGAGCTCACACACTCCTAGACCCCTAGCTGGGTTAGAGGGGGCCCTTTACTGCAGGGGGAGGGGGGGAGAAAGGGCAGGGGGTGGGAAGTGAAAGGGAAGGCAGTGAAAAGGGGGGTAGGAAGAATGGGATGAGGGGAAAAAAAGGTCCCCCCACTTTTTGAACCAAAGTTACCCCCTGTCTGTAGTATATGCCAGCGTGCAGCCTATCATGAAGACTGAACGGGTCTGTAGCTTAGCGCCCTGAGGGTTGATGCAGCCCATAAAAGAAGGGATACCAGAATGGGCAGGAAAAACTTTTTTAAATAGACACAATTGAAAAAAAGGATTGTTTTTGCTAAATCTTTAACAAAAAAGCACAATCCTTGTAGTGAGAAAACCCCCCCTAGCATTACTATAGTTGCTTAGAAAATTTTAAAATTAAAGATTTAAAAAGGTCCAAAATTTTAAAAAAAATGACTACTTTCCCCCCCCTGTCTTGTTCCCAGCCTTGGGTCCCTTTTCCCCATCCCTTTCCCCCCATACCTACCCCCCCATGTCCCAAAAAAATTTATCATAGGGGTGCCTTTTGATGCTAGGTAAGGCTTTTTTAGACCTTTGTAGGGGTTGTTCAAATATAGAAGTGAAAGTAGAAGTCATGGGGCCCATAGAAAGGGACTGATGAAGGATAAAGGAAACTCAGCATTTTAGCAATAGAAAAGGGCCCCCATGTTTTAGAGATCCCAATAGCAGGTAAATACAGAAAGCCACCAATTTTCCAAATCCTTACAAGAACTACAAGTTCTCAACCTAGATGGACCCCCTATACCTCGGGGCCCCCATAGTTGTGGTTTTTGTTACACCCATCATTGCTGGATGTTTCCATAAGGCAGCCCCGACTTCCCGTTCAGACTTATTCTTCCCCAGTTACAAGTGGAGACTTATGGGAAAATGCGGACTTGTCGTTTCATTTCCCCAAGCGATAGTGCCGGGAAAAGACAATTTCCCGCATGCCCCAGCAGCAAGGGTGAAAATGAGGGCTTTTAACAGGGGAAAAACACAAAAACAAATGAAAAAACCTTCCCCAAAAACTAAAAACAAATCTTTTGTGCTGAGTTACATTTTTAAAAAATCTAACCCGTCCCACTTCATACAAATTCAACCTAAGAACAAAAATGCAGTCCTACCCTTTTAAACCCAGGGGTGCCGAAATCAAAATTTCAGTGCTGGGCCGACAGGCCAATCCCTTTAACACACGTTAAAAAATTTTTAAAACAATTTTGGGGGAAAGACCGCATATCCCCAAATCTTCCCTCCAAATTATGCCACTTTTACATCTTCTCATCAACACAGGAATTATTTCCAAAGGGCCCTAAGAATGGCTTTCTGGGGCACCAACCTCTGGAGGAATTCTGACCATTTTATTTATTGTGGGGGGGACCGCTCGGTAAACTATGTGTTTTTATGGAAAAACTGAGCGATAATCAAAAACCTAAGTTATACATAAAGATTTGACCATCATCCCTTCAGTGCTATGCCATAATATGTACAATGTGTGACATAAAGAAATGATCATAGGGGCAAATGTCAAAAAGAGAGTAATGTGATCAGTTTCCCCTCCTAAACTGGAAATCACGGGGAACAATAGATTACATTTGGTGCCTAATTAAATTCAGGACAAACATTTGGGCAGGGGTCCATTTTATAGAAAGTGTAAACACAGCCTGGACTAGAATATTTACATAGACTTCTACCAGTCTTTCCCCACCAGGGGGATGCAATATAGTTTTTCTTTCTACAGCTGGGATCCATTTACATTCCAATGATCAATTGTATTACATTATGGGTAGCACCCTTCATGTGGGTGGATGACTCCCGTCTCATCTTAACAGTTGGGTTCTGAAGGGCTCAAGACACCCTGTTATGTAAGGGTTCATCTATGGGACCCCAACTATTAGGGGTTCAGGACAAATCCCATGCATATGCCATAAATGCTAATTGCTTGCAGCATACTCCATGAAGGAGACCTGTTATTGACTCTATTTGCCACTGACTCTTCTGTACTGACCTAATGGCTACCCTCAGCTGATTGTGTAGTTAATGTATGAAGTGATTTAGAGGTATGTTCAGATTAATCTGACATGTAATTCTGGATACCTCTGTTTTACCTTAACAGAAGCATTATTTGACTTTTATTTAGATACGGATTAGTCCTTGTGTGAACTACAGCACCGATTGGCCATTCAAATGAATGGGAGTCTACTGTAATAATACAGAGATTTTTAATATTTAAAAGGATAGTTTTATTGAGGTATAGACAAATGATAGATTACAAACTTAAAGGAGTTGTTTCACTACAAGAATTGCTTTTTATTCACTTTGCAATATGTGTCCATTAACAGTGTCCAACCTATTCTGAAATATCCCCTCTTTTATGGGCTGCATCAGCTCCTTTGGTCGTTATAGCTATAGACCTGTTTAATCTCATCTGATAGGCTACCAGTGCTTGTCACTATAGCTACAGACCTAGTAGAAGGCAGTAAACACGCCCCTGAATTCAAAGTGAAACCAAGAAAACAGGACTGAGGTAAGATGAATCAATGTAGTGAGACAACCCCTTTAATCAAATATAGAACAAAGTAATACATAACAAAGTAACACTGAGATCCGCACACATAGAACAAAAAGTGGCAGCATTGATAATACAACAACAGCATAGTGGTAGGAAATGCGTGCAAAAACCTAGCAATGTTACAAGGCTATAACATGCTAATATTTCAGGAGCAAGTGATGCATACTGTCATCATAAAGCATCACTTGAAAAACAAACAAAAGGCCGCCAGCAAGCGTTGGAGAAAGAAAAAGAGAGGGAAAAAAAAAGAGGTAGGGAATTGAAAGGGGGAGGGGGACACAGGACACAGCGGGCCCACAACAAGTCCATACACCAACACACAAGGCCAACTTGCTAATATAACAAATTATCCCACAACCAGGACCATAAAGCGCCAAGAGGATCTGTCCAGTATAAAGAGCTACTTCTCGGGGACCCTCTATTTCCCAAGGCGCTAGCTCGAGATTTTGAGATATAGCGGGTTATTCTGGAAAGCGACCCAACAGAACCAAGTTCTGTGGAATTTGTGTAGTTGATCAGGAGTTTGCAAGATCAGTTCTTCCATTCTCTGTACAAAACTAATCTCTGAAAACCATTCCTCCAAAGAAGGAGGTGATGCTGATTTCCATTTCCACGGTATTGACTTGGCTGCCTGGAGCAGATATCTAAGAAGGAATTTTTTGTACCTAATCACTGATATGTCAAACATGAAAAGCAGCAGAGCTTCCGGCGAGTTGGGAAGCGAGACACCTGTTACTTCCTTGATGACCTTTATAACCGAAACCCAGAAACCCTTAAAGGGAATGTGTCATCAAAAATTACTTATTGTTTAACCCACATTTTTATGTTCAACATTTTTGAAGAATTTTGGTTATGTTTTGTTTTTTAAACTTTCATATCACTTTCAATATAGTTTAAAAATTCTTAAGTCCTGCAGTTTTCACGTTGGCCACTAAGCCTAATAACAGTCTGACACTTCCTGTTCTATACAGAAAGATTCTCAGTTGTCTGCTCATTATCAGCACAAAGAGGGTCAAACTGAAAGGAGACACCAGTGTGAATAGATAACACAGGATCCACCAATCACTATAGGAGATGTCAAAGTTCACTCTTTCACCTCCCTGCACAATGACTTCTTCTCAGGTCACAGAGCATGACTAGAAAACTCTCCCATAGAAGTGAATGGGACTGAATCAGTCTTAGGTCTCCTATGTGTATGAAGCTACTGTAAAGCATCTCTCTGACTGCTGATAAAGCAGTGCAAACAAGGCCTAGTGGCCAAGTGAAAACTGCAAGACTTAAGAATTATTAAACAATATTGAAAGTGATATGAAAAATGTAAAAAAGAACAACCAAAAATGATGACACATTCCCTTTAACCAGGGGCATCCCCACCAGATATGGGACATGGTACCCTCCTCTCTCCCACACCTCCAACACTGGTTAGATACTAATGGGAACCACTTGTGTAGAACAGAAGGTAACACGGAGATTTTAACATGATTTTATCATCCAACTGGTATTTTGTCTTTGCCATGGGAATGCACCCTAAGGGCTTGTTCACACGACGTTTTGCCGATCCGCTTTTGGATCCGTTTTGCACAAGCAAAGCGAATCCGCGAAACGGATCTAAGAATTGTCAGTGTGATTAATGGCAGCGTTCAATGGCAAAAGCACATCGCCGTTCTCACGGGAGATCGCCGACGCGCTGTTGAGAGCTCTCCTGCGCATTTCGGAACCGCTTTAAGAATTGACATGTCAATTCGTCTTGCGTTCTACGCAAGTGAAAGCCCATAGGGAATAATGGAGTCCGCCTTTGGCACCTGTCCAAAAGCGCTCCACACTGTGGGTACGTATTGCCGGCTGAAAGCGGATCCGAAAAGTGTAGGAGTGTGCGGCGCGGCTGCTGCCACCGGGCGCGGCGCAGCCGAGCAGAAAGGGTGTGCGGTGCTGCTGCTGCTGCCGCCGGGGCTGTGAGAATGTGCAGCGCTGCTGCTGCCGCTGGGCGCGGCGCAGCCGAGCAGAAAGAGTGTGCGGTGCTGCTGCTGCCGCCGGGGCTGTGAGAATGTGCAGCGCTGCTGCTGCCGCCGGGCTCGGCACAGCCGAGCAGAGAGGGTGCGCGGCGCTGCGTAAAACGCAAGTTGAAAGCATAGAAAACGGATCCAAATAAAGTATCGGCTGTTGCGTTTTTCGGATCCGCTTTTCGGATGCAGTTTTCACTTCTCAAAAACGGAACTGTAAAACGGATCCAGAACGTGTGAACAAGCCCTAACAGTGTTTTTTTTACTTTCCTTTTCTGAGTATAACAGCACTTTAGTTAGTATGATATATAAGTCACATTATATTGCACTGTGCAATCTATGCCTACAATGAGGACGGGGAGGAGAAGGGGGGAGCAAACATTTTTTAAAAAGACGCTTCTTACTGGGGTTTCTTCTCATACCACCGCTCTGACAGGAGGTTTAAGGGTATTTGCATATGTCTTCAATATGTTTTTGTAAAACTTATTGCGATAAACGCAAACCAAAAAAACAACCACAAAGTTTTCTGGACAAAAAAAACGTATCCCTTTTGGGTTTTCTATTAGTTTTTTTAAAACCCAGATCAAAAATTAGACTTGTTTTTCCCGCAATGAAAAATTTGGTGGGGGCCGGAATGCCCAATGCGTTTTTAAACTTTGAAATCAAAAAAAATTACAGGTAAAAATTGAAAAATTTTACGTTTTGGGGGTTTCCCTTTTTTTCGCTACGAAAAACAATTTAAAACAAATCCCCGTAAAAAACATACACTTGTGTCGTGACATCATAAACCTGCTTTTAAAAACCCTTTATTTTTTTTTTTTAAAAAACCCCCTTTTTTTAAATTTTTGTTTTTTTTTTTTTTTAAAGTGTGTCCCCTTCTTTTTTCATATTTTGATTATTTTAGTACAATTTTTTAAATTTAAAATAAGTACAAACAATCAGTACATAGCAAACTTTAAATTACCCTCTTTGGGTTTTCTAAAAAAACTGTTTGTTTTTAATTATTTTCCATAAAAGACACCACCTTATTCTTAAATCTTTAAATTTAAAAATGTTAGCAGAAAATTAATTTTTTTTTGTAATTTCTCATTTTTAAAGGGGTTATTCCCCACGGAAAGTTTTTTGGGTCCTTTTTAAAGGAACCGTTTTTTACAGTTGAAAAGGCCCTCAGGAAACGTTTTTCCCCCCCCAAAAACCCCAGAAATTGATACTTTCTTTTTATCCGTTTTTTAATGCTTTTTCACCTTTCGTTTTTTAACGCTCCGCTTTTTGGGTACGTTTTTTTGAAACGAAACAAATCTCTCTCTCTCTCCCCACCTCGGCAGTGTTCTATTTTAAGTCACCCCCCCCTACGTGTTCTAAAATTCCCCCCTTTCATTTTCCCCTGTTAGTTTTTCTATTTTGTCACCCCCCCCCCCAGCAAATGTTTTTATTCATTTTATCCCCCAGGCAAATCCCCCTATTCATGGGCAACCCCCCCCTCAGCACCCCAAACTCAAATTTTGGGTCCACACCCCACATGCCACTCACCCCCCCAGCGGGCCCCCCCTTTTGCCTTTCCCCCGTGCTTTTTGTATCCGTTCCGGATGCAAAGCGCCGCCAAATAAAGTACCCGGAGTGTGGGGGCGCTTTTGGACAGGTTCCCAAAAACGGAAATCCATTATCTCCTATGGGCTTTAACCCCGCGGGGAAAACGCAAAAAAGAAAATTTAACCCTGTCCAAATTTTTAAAGCGGGTGCGAAAAGCCAGGGAGCCCTCAAAAACGCCAAAGCCAATCTCCCGGAGAACACGATGCGCTCCTTTTCCATTTAACGCAAAAGGGTTTTAAACACCCCGGGAAAGGACCGAAAAAAAAGGATTTACAAAAAAAAGTCGTGTGAACCCAACCAAAATCCATCATTAAGTGTTTTTTTTTCAAAATTTTATGTCAGTTTTTT
>JAODAL010019055.1:0-73048 GCA_025379985.1 Phyllomedusa bahiana
ACATCTGCAAAAATAAAAGGCCATTGGTTTAAACTCCAACACAAAAGGGGATGTAAGCCATTATTGCCTTAAGGAATCTTGTAGCCTTTTATGGATTTTACTCAAAAGTGAATTTTTTAGTATTTTGGGTGCAAATTTTTATCTCGCTTTTCCCGAAAAAAATTTTTTTTAAAGAAACCAGCCTCACCGCTTTCATATGCAGGGGTTCCCTGTAACAATAGCAAAGAAGAATTAGAGCTGTCGTCACCTCTCCCATAAACATTTGGTTACACTTCCGAAAAATAAATAAAATTTCTCCAAAACAAAAAAACAACAAAAAAAAAATTCTTTGTGGGAAGCTGGTTCTGTGTAAATGCAATATAAAAAATTGCAGTGGTTTGGAAAAGGGACTGTAACCCCCAATGCCCAAATGTTCCCAGGAAAAAGAGAAATTTACTAATGGGGAACGCATTTCACAACACATGGAAAAATATTAGCACAGTGCTTTTGGGACGGGGATAGGGTAGATATACTTCATTAAATTGGTTGGGGTTTCCCCTAGAGCAACTGCAAGATAGAAAAGAAAGTTTTTTTATGTCCTTATACCTGTGAGGTGCAGCTTATATTTGGAAGTGTGAAAAGATTAGTGTTCTTATTGTGGAAAAACAATGTCCCTTGTGTTTCCTTTTGGGGGTCTGTTAGGGTGTGGTCAGCCGGAGACCACGGGGAGGGGGAGCAAGCTTCCCGTTGGGGATTGTTATGTGTATGTCAGCCTGGAGACCGCGGTGGGGGGGAGCAAGCTTCCTGTTGGGGATTGTTAGGGTTATTGCAGCCGGGATGACCAGCGGTGGGGGGAAAGCAAGCTTCCTGTTGGGATCTGTTATGTTAGGTCACCCGGAGACACGCGGGGGAGGGGATAAGCTTCCTGTTGGGATCTGTTAGTGTAGTGTCACCCCTGGATGACACGGGTGGGGGGGAGCAAAGCATTCCCCTTTGGGGATCTTTTATGTGTAGTGTCCCGGATGCCACCGGGGGAGGGAGCTAAGCATTCCTGTTGGGGGATTTTTATGTGTAGGTCAGCCGGATGCCCACGCGTGAGGGGAGCTAAGCCTTTCCTGTTGGGGACTGTTATTGTAGGCAGCCGGGTGACCACTTTGGTGGAGGGGAAAGCTAAACCTTTCCTTTGGGGATCGTTATGTGTAGTGTCACCTGGATGACCCGCGGGGGGGAGGGATGCCTAAGCATTCCCTGTTGGGGATCTGTTTTTTTGGGTGTAAAGTGTCAGCCTGGATGACCACGCGGTGGAGGGGAGCTAAGCATTCCTGTTGGGGATCTTTATTTTATACCTGGGACCACTTGGTGGAGGGAGTAAACCTTCCTTTGGGGATCTGTTATGTTTAGTGAAGCCTGGATACCACGGTTGGAGGGGAGCTAAGTTTTTCCCCGTTGGGGATCTTTTAGTGTATGTCAGCCTGAATGCCCACACCTGGAGGGGAGCTAACCTTTTGTTGGGGATCTGTTATTTGTAAGGTGCCTGGATGACCACACGCTGGAGGGAGCTAGCCTTCCTTTTGGGGGATCTTTTTGTGTAGTGTAGCCTGGTCCCCAGGCGGGGAGGGGACTAACCCTTCCTTTTGGGGTTGTTATGTGTATGTCAGCCGGGATGACAGCGGTGGGGGGAAAAAAGCATTCCCTGTTGGGGATCTTTAGTGTAGTGCAGCCTGGATCCCACCGGTGGAGGGAGCTAAGCATTCCTGTTGGGATCTGTTATGTGTAGTGCACCTGGGACACGCGGTGGGGGGGAGCTAAGCATTCCGTTGGGGATCTGTTATGTGTAGTGTCAGCCGGGAACGACGCGGTGGAGGGAGCTAACTTTCCGTTGGGAATCTGTTTATTGTAGTGTCAGCCGGTTTGACCACGGGGTGGAGGGGAGCTAAGCTTTCCTGTTGGGGATCTTTTATGTGTAGTGTCACCCTGGATAGACGCGGTGGACGGGAGCTAAGCATTCCTGTTGGGGCTTTAGTTAGTGTCAGCCTGGATGACCACGTGGTGGGGGGGGATCTAAGCATTCCTTTTTGGGATTGTTATGGGGTGGGTGTCAGCCTGGACGACGGCGTGGAGGGACTAAGCTTTCCCTTTTGGGGGGATCTGTTATGTGTGTGTCGCCTGGATAGAGGGGTGGAGGGGAGCAAGCATTCCGGGGGGGTCTGTTATGTGTTTTGTCACCCGGGGATGAGACGCGGGAGGGGGCTAAGCCTTCCTTTGGGGATCGTTATGTGTATTCAGCCTGGAGACGATCGGTGAGGGGAGCAAAGCATTCCTTTTGGGGATCTTTTAGTGAGTGTCACCCGGGAAAAGGGACCCCACCGGGAAGGGGAATAAGCATTCCTTTGCTTTTTTTTTTTGCAAAATTTTTGCATTTTCTTGGGGTTTTTTTTGCTTACTTCAAGTCTTTTTTTTAATGTCTGCTTTAAATAAGCCTTTGGGATGAACCCCAACTACAAAAGGGGATGTAAAGCACATTATTGCTTTTATATTGAATCTTGTAGTCGTTTTACGGATTTTGGCGCTACTAAAGTAATCTCGATTTTGTTGCTAAAAATAAATTTTTTAAAGGATTTTGGCGCTAATAAAGTTATCTCACTTTTGTAGCTAAAAATATGTTCTGTTTTTCGGATTTTGGCACTGAACTACTTTTTTATTTTTTATTTAAAGTTTTATTATATTTTCAAATCTAAACATATATGCAACAATAACAATCAATGACCCACAGTTTTCCAAATTTACTTCAAGAGATCATTATTGCAAAAAAGGGTTCACAAAACCAAAAAAATGGAAAAATGCAGAACTGGTGGTGAAAGAGCATGAATGTCAAATGGGCAATAGATAACTTTACTAATAAACCTTGAGAGCAAGTGAACACCCCAAACAAAAGGGGGTTACAGGACTTCCTGATAATGTCAGTGAACTGAACCATACTTCCAAATCAGCGAGGAGACAGGGAAAGAAGGGAGAAAAAGGAAAGAAAAAAAAAAGAAAAAAAATTGGGGGGGGTCCTCTCTCTCAACCAGTCCAAACTCCCGTACCCCTCTCCCCACCCCCTCGAACGCCGCCCAAACCCACTCCCATCAGGGCCCCAAAATTATTTTTTATAAAAAAATGCTAAACCCGGGCAAAGGTACATAACAGGCCAAAGTGGTCAATCCCCGGAAAAGTCGTGCGTTTGATCACCCCCCAAGGAGCCCAAGTGGGGAGAATTAGTTAAATCCGCTTTGATTTGCCATAATTCCCCATTCGGGGTGTAGAGGCCATTCCTTAACCATTTCAATAGATGGGGGGCAGTGTCTTCCCCCTACGGGGGGGATGACTGTTTTCCCCTTTTTTTAAACTTTTTTTTTTTTTAAGGGATTTTGATGCAAAAATTTTTTGGGGGGGATTTGGGTATTAAATTTCTCATTTTTATCACAAAAAATTCATTTTTTTTTTTTACATTTTTCGGACTGAAATTTTTTTTTTATGCCATTTGATGCAAAATAAAATTTTTACGGATTTTGCGCTTTCCCCGTTATCTCCTTTTGTCGTAAAATTATTTTTTTTATGGATTTTGGCACTAAAATAAATTTTTAACCAATTTTTGCTCTAAAATCTTTTTTTTAGGGTTTTTTTGGCCCAATAAATGTTATCTTGTTTTTGCTGGAAAAAATAAGCTTTTTATGGATTTTGGGGTTAAAATCCGTTTTTAGGGCTTTTGGCCCAAAATTATGTCCAAATCTGTAAAAAAAAAAATTTTTTTAGCACCAAAAACCCTAAAATCTAATTTGGGGCTAGTTCACATGGCTTATTCCCATTTAAAGCAGGGGGGATTTGCCCCCCAATTTCGCGGGTGCCGTGCACGGGGGCGGGGGGCCGCAGGCCGGGCCCCCCTAGACAATTTTATTTATGGCGCGTACCCCGTAAAAAATTCACATGTCACTTTTTCCCGCCCGGCGATTCGCCGAGGGGAGGAAGACGGAATCCATAGTTTTTTTTATGAGAAGTGGTTACCCTAAAGGCAGGGAGGGTTTTACCCTATGCGGTAAAACGGGGAAGCAAACAGCTGAAATCAGTGCCCAAAAACCCTGTGAACGAGCCAGCACTAAAATCCCTGAAAATATGGATTTAGGTGCAAAATGAGAAAAATTATCAATGCAAAAAACGGATTTTTGCAGCAAAATACATTAAAAGCAAAAATATTTTGGCACCAAAGTCCATAAAAAAATGAATTTTTGCTGACAAAAGCAAGATAAATGTGTTAGCGCCAAAATCTGAAAAAAAAAACGTATTTTAAGCGACAACAGCAAGATAACTTTAACAGGCCCACAATCGGGAAAAAAAATTATTTTAGCGCCAAAATCCATAAAAAAAATTTCAGCGTCAGAAGCGAGATAACTTTATTAGCGCCAAAATGTGCCAAGAAAAAGGTTTTATCGCAGAAATCCGTAAAAAAAAAAAAAAAGGATTCTAGCGCGAAAATGTAAAAAAACGTATTTTTAACATCAGAAGCAAGAGGCCGGGATCTGAGGTTGCGCACCAGAGCCAGAGGTCAGGGGAACTGAGGAGCTGGAGGCCAGCAGCACCTCTGAGAGAAGAAGATTTGGACTTATGTGTGGACTTTCTTGGAGCGAGGAGTTGAGCTGCGGTAACACCTCAAAGGACTATAAGCAAAATACCAATGTTATGACTAATCTGTGGATATGAAGCGTATTGATCCTTTACCAGCAATACATTGGTGCTGTTCCCCCACATCTACTCTCACTGTGTTGATTGTGTGTTAGTCATTAGAACCCGGAGACAATATCACATTTATGTTACTGACTGTGAATATCTATCACCAAGTCATATTTGTGTTCAAGAAAGTTAGATGACAACCAATATGACTTTTCTGGCTTCTTCCCTGTGGTAGTCATCCAGCTTTCCCATTATCCAGAATGAACAATGTTCCTAGAGATCCAGATATATGGAAGCAGCAGACATATAACTCAATACTTAGAGGATTCTGTAGCCTGGGAAAGCTGGGTTATAGACAATGTAAGCATCCCTGGTGGTTTAGGGCAGTAAGGGGGTTAATGTTAAAGTCCCTGTTAACTTAGGATTGTAAAAGAGTCAAATGTGTCATCTATGGTGGTCTAGAGCAGTGAAAGAGTTAATTTTCGAGTCCATGGTAGTCTAGGGCAATGAAGGGGTTAATGTTTTTCATGTCTGGTGATCTAGGGCAATGAAGGGGTGAAAGTTAGGGTCCATGTTAGTTTGGGACAGTGAAGTGGTTGAATCCAGCGTCACTGGTGGTCTAGGGCAGGGAAGGGATTAATGTTGGAGTCCATAGCAGTCTAACACAATAAAGAGGCTAAATTCAGCATCTCTATTTTGTTTAGGGTGGAAAAGGGGTTAATATTGGAGTCTATTGTCGTCTAAGACAACAAAAAGGTAAAATTTATAATCTTTGGTGGAAAAGTGAAGGGGTCAATGTCTAGGGTAGTAAAGGGTCAATCTAGAATGGCAAACTTGCATAGAGATTCTGTAAGATAGAAGCACTATTTGTATTACTAAGCAGTTCTGAAGCCTGGGAAAGCAAAGTGCTTGGCAAAATAATATACAATATAATAATATACTTACCAAAGAAGCCGGCTAAGACCGCAAGGAGGAGAATAGTGACTGCCCTCATGGTGGAAGTGACTGGATTCAAGCCTCTTCTCAAATTGAGTCAAATTGAGTCAAATGGAGTCAACTCAGCTTAACTGGAGATCAGATACCCTGCACTGGATGCAGCACAATATATAGCAGCAGGTACAGCTGGAGGAGGTGATCTCATCCTGTACTTGTTTGGCATTTGGCAAAGAATGAATGATGCCGCTCATAAGATGATGTCAATCTCTTAGGACAACAGTCCTCATATGAAATTTACTTTGCAATTATCTAGCAGTTCTCTGTGCAAACATTTCTACCTATATTCATACCTTTCTTAACTGAACTTAAAGTGATAGTCACAACATGAGCTATTATTTGGATGACAAGGGGCCAGGCTGATGACCGTCCTGCAAGGATGGTGCCGGAGATGGTTAAGGAGGAGAAGCAGATTCTTCCAGAAGAGGTCTTTACTCAGCTCTGAGGGCACTGGACTGTTTTGGGGCTCAAATTGAGGCACAGTCCTTACAGCCCCATAGAGACTGTCAACGTGTTTCCAATCCATGCACATGCTGTAGCCAGGCAGTCACACGGCTTTCTGTCTGGTGCGCCTCTTGCCCTCAGTCCACACACATATGGAGCGCCCGTATCTCCTGCTTTTAATGCCAGCTCAGACCACATCAGCCCCTCTGTCTCTCTGTCTCTCAGGAATGGCCTCTCAGCCACAGACAGGTCTCTGCACCTAGTCCCCCGACATCTGCTGATTTGCTCTCCAGGTCTCTACAAGCTCTTTCTCTCATTTGTGCGCGTTTCCTGAACCGTGTCACTTGCACACAACCATTTTTATCCGTTCTGTCTCCTCTCCCCAGTTGGTTCCATGCAGCAAACAGCCCCAACTACCCCCAGAGCTATGGGGTCACATACACAAAGATTGTATGTAACCAGCATGGCAATCAGGGTGGAAGTACCTGGTGCCATTAGTGAGTACAACCACCACCAACCTCACAATACAACAGAAGAAATATAAACTGAGCATTCTTGAAGGGCTACCTCAGAGGAGAAATACTGTAGCAGTAAGAGGATGAATGGTGGGACATTAGTGCAATGGACAAGCACTGTTGAAAGTTCCCATCAAGGATTAGCACACTAGCTCCCTGCTAAGAATCTCCCTAAAGGTAAACCAGCTACTGGGTAGGATTTTTTGATTCCTCTCCCTAAAGGTAAACCAGCTTTTGGATAGGACTTTGTGATCAGGTACCATGCAAAGTTGTGGTTTATATATATTCTGTACCATATTCAGTGATTCAAAAGAAGTAACCCCATTGAAAGTCCCTGGATTTGGGGCGAAACGCTGCATCTGGGGATGTACATATATTTTTGACATAAGTAGAGGGGCAAATCTGAGATTAGTCATTTACAATTAGGTGCCCCAAATCTATCTTATATTTGCCTGACATTTATCTGGTTTTCGGCAATGCATTATTTGGATAACGCTGCTGTTTTTTTCCCCCCTTTGCTCCCCTTTTTTTGATGTATAAGAGGATAAAAGGGATAAATAGGGATTTGCCAGAGGAGAGCTAAGCAGGGTCGCCCTTTTTGGGGCGGGGTCTCTGCTAAGGGACAGTGATAGGTATCATTTATAGGGAAAGAAACAGGCAATATTGATCATTTATTGCTTCCCTAGTATTGTCCAGTGTGTTATGTGGCTCTTGATTTGATAACTGATTTTAGAAATATTTATAAGGTTATATTTTAAGGGGAATTTCTCTTTTCGATTTTTCTAGAAATACTGAAGCAATAAGAGGACAAAAGAAAAGACCATGGTCCCAAACTATGGTGGAGGTAAAACATGTATTCAAAGTGAAAATAAGCGAAGGCAGATGCGTAAAAAACTCCAACTTAATTGAAAAATGCTTAAAAAACAAAGTCATAACAATGGGCAAAATCGTCACATCACAGTAAAATATCCACCTCACCGCTTACGCTTTTTAAGCCCAGAGACTCTTAATCATAGCAGATCAAGGGTTCAGAATGGACGGGTTTAAAACATAAAGGTGGCCAAGAAGGGTCGTCCTCTAGGTGGCATATTGTCCCATAGTGACTTCAGTTCCAAACATACCCAAGATTCTTGATTGTCCAGTAATGGATATTTTCCATGTGGTGGTAGTAGATGCAACACTTGTAGATGTGCAAATAAATTGGAGTCTTTTACGCATATGCCTTCACTTCTTTTCACTTTGGTGAAGACACGTTTTGCATTTTTACTTGTTGGGCCAGCAAGGAAGTGATTGACATTCTAGTATGACCGCACAGGATTTGAGTTTGGTGGTGAGCACTGCTTGAACTTTCCATATAATGGTCTAAGATGGTCAATGAGTGTGGCCCAAAGTATTGTCGGCATGTTCTGAGTATAAGAGTTGGCTCTACAGGGCGCTGACAAGTAAACCATGTGAAGGTGCCTTCCTCAGGTCTGCTAGAGGTGCCCACAGTACTTGAAGTGCTAGCACCTCTGCATGTAGATGCTAATTGACAGGTGACAAGGGTCACAATGTTGGTCAAGTAAGTGCTGAGGGGCCATTTTACAGAGCTCTTCACAAACTGAAGAAGGCCAAGTGCTATTTAAGAAGAGTAAAACAGCCTTAAACATTTAGACGCATAATGCCCAGGGAGATGGGGCAGCGGTTTTTTTGTTACTAGTGGGCCCCAAGGGGAACCCCTAGCAAAAGGAGAGCACTGGGCAGATTGAGGCCCCAAATTCATTGAGCTCCTGTGCTTTAAAGGGAATCTGTCCCCCATAGGTGTTTCCCCCCCTTTTGGGGGCAAACACAAGCTAGTTTTAGACCTGGGGTTTCCAGAGCTGTGTCCCCCTTTTGAAAAATGCAGCCGGGTTTCGGGTCATAAAATTTTCAGCCTGTTTTTGCCACAGGTTTAGCCCAGTGTATTCCCTTTAGCAAGCATTTAGCTCGCAAACCCCCGCCCAAAAGCCAAATCCACCTGCCGGTTACTCCCCAGGTTTTAAACCTTTTTTCCCAAAAAAAAATGTTTTAATCAGCCATCAGTGGGTGGAGCTAGCAATTTGGGGGGCGGAGTTTTGCACCAGCCTTTTTTAAAAACGCTGGACCATCTGTGGCAGAACAGGCCCGCAAACGGCTAGATTTGAGGGGGGTAAATTCTCCCAAACTGCTTCATCTTTCAGAATAAGTTTTACATAGGCACTGGGAAACACACATTTTTTTGTGACAAGGGGTTCCCCTTTTTTAAAATATTTCAGGGAATGTATAACCCCCGAGGAATAGGTACAACCCCCCCGACAAAAGTAAAAACCCAAGTGTACAGTGGGTGAGACCAAGTGAGCTGACAGCGGGAACAGGGCCGCCTTAAAGGTAAATTGCAAATCAGGCCGAAGTGAAGAAATTTCTCCTCCCTCCCCCCCTGTAACATAATGCGCCACAATGCGACACAGCCCCATCAAATGCCAACCCAAAAAATACAAAAAGCCAAATAAAAAATAGTCATACAAATTTTCCAAATTTAAAACGCTACACAAAACCAGAGTCCCCCGGGTAATATACCAAAATCCTACTATGAAACCCCATATCACCACACATAGGGGATTGAATACCCCACACCATGACCACATATCAAACCCGCACAAAGGGAACCAAAAAAATTTCTGCCAACCCTGACCACTGTCCCCTACCAAAAAAAGTGACGGGAAAAATACACCCTAAAACCAGGTAATATGCTTCCCCGTAAACCGACAGTAGCCCAAAGTAGTCAGGTATTTCCCCTGTAGCCCGGAAAAAAGCTTCCTGTAGCCAAAACAGTAGGGCCCCTGTACCAGACAGTACCCCTATTTAAACCCAAGGGAGTAGCCCCTTAGCTGGGTAATATGGGCCCCCTTTTAACCAACGAAACCCCCCCGGGAAACTAGAAATCCCCCCTGTAGCCAGGTAATAAAGGGCCCCCTTTTTGCCAGAGAGTAGGCCCCCCAAACCCAGGTTTTAGTCCCTTATAACCCAAGGAAAAAAAAAAAAAAAAGGGCCCCCCATAGCCCCGGGGGAAAACCCCTTAAAAGCCAGTAGAAAGCCCCCGTAGCCAAAACCCCTTGGGTTTGCCCCCATTTGCCAGATAGTGCCCCCTTGTACCGATAAAATGGGCCCCCTTTTGCTGGTAAATTTCCCCCTGTAGCCAGGTAGTGGGCCCCCGGTGGGCCCGTAGATTTTCCCCGCAGTAGGCATTTGATGGGCCCCCAAAATTTGCCCCAAAAAAGCCCCCCCTTTGCCAGTAGATGTCCCCCTGTAGCCAGAAGGGGTCCCCCTTTTAGCCATAGTCCCCCCTGTAACCAGTAAATTCCCCCCTGTACCAGTAGACCCCCCCCGTGTAGCCAAAAAAATCCCCCCCTTTAACCCAGTAGATGCCCCCCTTTTAGCTAGTAGATGCCCCTGGAAACCATAATTGGGCCCCCCCTGTAGCCAGTAGATGCCCCCCTGTTAGCCCCAGTAATGCCCCCGAGCCAGTAATGCCCCCCCGTACCCGTAAAACCCCCCTTGTAAAACCAATAGAAAAGCCCCCCTGTAGCCAGTAGAAAACCCCCCCTTGTAGCCACAGAAATTTCCCCCGTAGGGCCCGTGATGCCCCCACCGTAGGCCCCAGTAGATGCACCCCTGTAACCTGTAGATACCCCCTCTATAGCCAGTTAGTCCCCCATGTAGCTAGTAGATACCCCCCTTGTAGCCAGTAGATGCCCCTGTAGGGCCCTAGATGCCCCCTTTTTAGCCAAATAAAATGCCCCCCTTTTGGGCCCGTTAAAACCCCCCTTTAAACCAGTAGATGCCCCCTTTGTAGCCAGTACAGGCCCCCTTGGTACCATAGATCCCCTGGTTTGGGCCCGTAGATGCCCCCCCGTAAGCCCCAAAAGTAATTTCCCCCTTTTAGCCAGTACAAGCCCCCTGTAAACCAGAAAATACCCCCCCTGCAAAACCCGTAAAATGCCCCTAAATGCCCCCCTAATAGCCAGGTGGAAGCCCCTTATACCATAGAAAGCCCCCTTTTGCCAGGTGATGCCCCTGTTAAACTACTGATGCCGGAAATACCCGGTAGTTTCCACCTTGTAGCCGAAAGAAGCCCCTGGGGCCTTTGGGAGTGGGCCCCCCTGTAGCCAGGGGATGCACCCTTTTGGGGCCGTAGATGGGCCCCCCGTAGGGAGTAGAAAGCCCCACAGTAGCCAGGAAAACCCCCTGTAGCCAAAAATGCCCCCTGTAGCCAGTAAATCCCCCCCGTAGCCATTTAAAGCCCCCTGTACCCAGTAGACCCCTTTTAGCCATAAAAATGCCCCCTTTGCCAGTAATGCCCCCCTGTAGCCAGTAGAACCCCCCCTTTTAACCAAAATTCCCCCTTAGCCAGTAAAGGCCCCCTTTTAGCCAGTAGATCCCCCCTTTTTCCAGTAGATGCCCCCTTTTAGGCCCGGAGATCCCCCCGTAGCCAGTAAAACCCCCCTTTTTACCATTAAATGCCCCCTTTGAGGCCAGAGAAACCCCCTAGTAGCCAGGGAGATGCCCCCTTTTAGCCAGTTGATGCCCCCTTTTAGCCAGTAATGGGCCCCCCGTAGCCAGTAGATCCCCTTTTTAGCCAGGGGGGGTACCCCCCCGTAGGGCCCGAAAAAACCCCCCCTTTTTAGCCCGAAATGCCACCTTTGCCATTTTAAATCCCCCTTTACCAGTAAAATGCCCTTGGGAACCCTAAGATGCCCCCTGAACCAGTAAATGCCCCCCCCTAGCCCCGTAATTTTCCCCTTTTACCCCTAGATGCCCCTTATCCAGTAATGCCCCCTTTAGCCCCTAGATTCCCCCGGTACCAGTAGAGCCCCCCGTGACCCAGGGAATGGGCCCCCCGGGAGCCAGGATGCCCCCTTTAGCCAGTAATGCCCCTTGGGAGCCATTAGATGCCCCCTTTAGCCCGTAGATTCCCCCCGGAGCCAGTGGGTACCCCCCCCTGGAGCCAGTGGGTCCCCCTTGGGGCCCCGTAATCCCCCTTGAGCCATAGATTGCCCCCTTGTAGGGCCCTAGATTCCCCTTTTTAGCCATTTGGGTGACCCCGTAAACCCCTGTTGGGCCCCCCTTTGCCAATTTTTTTGCCCCCCCGAGCCCGTAGATCCCCCTTTTTAGCCGTAGATTGGGCCCCCTGTACCATTTGATGCCCCTTGCCATAGGGTGCCCCCCCGGGAGCCATAATCCCCTTTTGCCAGTTTGATGCCCCCTGGGAGCCAGTAGATTCCCCCCCTTTTACCATACATGCCCCCCGGGAGCCAGTAATCCCCTTTTAGCCAGTAAAGCCCCCTGTAGCCAGGAGATTCCCCCTTTTTGCCCCGGAGATCCCCCCCGTAGCCAAATAAATGCCCCCCCGTAACCAGTTGATGCCCCTTGGGTTTGCCAGTAAAAACCCCCCTTTTAACCAGTAGAAAGCCCCTTTGAGAGTTGATGCCCCCTTGGGGACCAGTGAAAGGCCCCCTTTTAGCCATAGTTTCCCCCCCTTTTTTCCAGTAATGCCCCCCGTAGCCAGGATGCCCCCCCTTTACCATTTGAATTTCCCCCTTTTAGCCATTTGGGTTTTCCCCCCGTAGCCATTTAAATGCCCCCCGGGAGCCAAAAATGCCCCCCCTTTACCAGTTTAAAAACCCCCTTTAACCCGTAGATCCCCCTTGGAGGGCCCGTGGGTCCCCCCCGTAGCCATGGGTCCCCCCTTTTAAACCCCGAGATCCCCTTTTAGCCCAAAATTCCCCCCTTGTAACCATAAACCCCCTGTTTGCCAGTAATGCCCCTTTTCCAGTAACCCCTTTGTAGGGCCAAAAAATCCCCCTTTTAGCCAGTAGAAAGCCCCTTACCATTAGATGCCCCCCGTACCCAGTAGATCCCCCTTTTACCATTGATGCCCCCCCGTAGCCAGTAGATGCCCCCTTTTAGCCAGTAAACCCCCCTTTTAGCCAGTAGAAAACCCCCTTTTAGGCCATTTTAATTGGCCCCTTTTAAACCTGGTATTCCCCCCCTTTAGCCAGGAGTGCCCCCTGTACCAGAAATCCCCCCTTGTACCATTTAAAAAACCCCTTGTAGCCAGTTAAAAACCCCCCCCGTAACCAGTAATTTCCCCGGGGCCTTGTAGGGCCCGTGACCCCCCCGTAGCCAGGGGATTCCCCCTTTTAGCCATTTAAAGCCCCTTGGGAGCCAGTGAATGCCCCCTTTTATCCTTTGATCCCCCCGTATCCAGTAAATGCCCCCTTGGGAGGGCCCGGAGATGCCCCCCCGTAGCCGTAGATTCCCCCCCCCTTTTAGGGCCCCCTTTGATGGCCCCCCTTGTAGCCAGTAGATGCCCCCCCCCGTAGCCAGTAAATGCCCCCGTAGCCATTAAAAATGCCCCCTTAGCCCTGATCCCCCTTTACCAAAGATTCCCCCCGTAGCCAATAATCCCCCTTTTTAGCCAGTAAATGCCCCTTTGGTAAGCCCGTGAAGCCCCCTTTTAGCCATTTTAAAGCCCCTTGTAGCCCCGTGATGCCCCCCGTAACCAGTATAATTCCCCCCCTAGCCATGAGGCCCCCCATGTAGCCAGTAGATGCCCCCGGGAGCCAGTAGATCCCCCTGTCCAGTAAAGCCCCTTTTTGCCAGTAATCCCCCTTTTAGCCATAGAAAGCCCCCTTAAACCATAAAACCCCCTTTTTAGCCAGGAGATGCCCCAAAACCATTTAAAAACCCCCTTTTTAAAACCCTTAAAGGGCCCCCCTTTACCATGGATTCCCCTGTAAGCCAGTAGATGCCCCCCCTTTTTGGGGCCCTTTGAACCCCCTTTTAGCCAGTAGATGCCCCCCTTTTAGGGCCCAAAATGCCCCCCGTTCCCCTAAAAACCCCCTTTTTAAACCAGTAAATGCCCCCTTTTAAAACCAGTAATTGGGCCCCCCCTTTTAGCCATTAAGATGCCCCTTTGTAGCCAGTGGGTCCCCCCTGTAGCCATAATTTCCCCCCCTTTGCCAGTAGACCCCCCGAAACCCGTAAAGCCCCCTGGGAGCCAGGGGGTAACCCCCCTTTTCCCGGTTTCCCCCTTTGCCAGTAGATGGGCCCCTCTGTACCAGTAGGGTTCCCCTTTTTCCAGTGATGCCCCCTTTTAAACCAGGGATCCCCCCGTAGCCCCGTAGAAAGCCCCCCCGTAGCCAGTAGATGCCCCAAACCCCCCCCCCCTTTAGCCAGTGATGCCCCCCCGTTTTCCAGAAAAAATTTCCCGTAGCCATAGATCCCCCTTTTTTAGCCAGTGGGTGCCCCCCCGGAGCCAGTAAAAACCCCCCCTGTAACCAGTAGATGCCCCCTTGTAGCCATAATGCCCCCTTTTGCCATTTGGGTCCCCCTGTAGCCCTAGATCCCCTTGAAGGGCCCTAGAAAGCCCCCCCCACCAGGGAAATGCCCCCCCTTTTAGCCAGGAGAAGCCCCCCCGTAGCCGTAAATACCCCCTTTTTACCAGTAAATGCCCCCCTTTTTACCAAATTGATTTCCCCCTTTTAGCCGTAAGTGCCCGAAACCCCCCCTTTAGCCAGTTGATACCCCTGTAGCCAGTAATTCCCCCGTACCATGATTGGGCCCCCTTTTAGCCCCGTAAAAAGCCCCCCTTTGGGAGCCATAATCCGCCCGTAAGCCCCTAGATCCCCCCTTTTAACCAGTAAGGGCCCCCCTTTTAGCCCGTTTTTAAAAGCCCCCCGTAGCCAGTAGATGCCCCCCGGGAGCCATTTGATCCCCCCGTTTGCCAGTAGATGCCCCTGTAAACCAGTAGATGCCCCCTTTTAGCCCCGTAGAAAACCCCTTTTAGCCAAGAAAGCCCCCCGTAGCCGGGAAATACCCCCCCTTTTTTTAAAAAAACCAGTAAATGCCCCCCTTTTAGGGGCCCGTGTGGGCCCCCCTTTTG
Organism: Phyllomedusa bahiana; assembly: GCA_025379985.1. Classification (NCBI taxonomy): domain Eukaryota; kingdom Metazoa; phylum Chordata; class Amphibia; order Anura; family Hylidae; genus Phyllomedusa; species Phyllomedusa bahiana. The sequence continues at coordinate 14,581 of JAODAL010019055.1, forward strand.
ATGGCCCCCTTTGAACCCCGTTAAAGCCGCCCCCGTTTGCCATTAAAAAGCCCTTTGGGCCCAAAATGCCCCCCGGCCAGTAGATGCCCCCCGTGCCCGTGAAAGCCCCCCTTTAACCATTAAAACCCCCGTAACCAGTAGATGCCCCCCGAGCCAGTAGATGCCCCCTTGAACCAGTAAAAGGGCCCCCCCTTTTTCCAGGGAAAACCCCTTTGCCAGTAGAAAAGCCCCCTTAGCCAGAGATGCCCCCCCGTAACCATTTAAAAGCCCCCCCTTTTTTTGCCAGTTAAAAACCCCTGTAAACCAGTAATCCCCCCTTAACCAAGAACCCCCCTTGTACCATAGATGCCCCCTTGTTAAGCCCCCAAAAGTAAATTGCCCCCCCCAACCAGTAATGCCCCCTTGTAACCATAGATGCCCCTTTTAGCCAGGAGAAAGGGCCCCCCGTAGCCAGTAAATCCCCCCCTTTTTACCAGTAAAAAACCCCCAATTTTAGCCAGGGATGCCCCCTGGAAACCAGTAAAAACCCCTTTGTACCCGTAATTCCCCCCCGTAGCCAAAATGGAATAAACCCCCGTAGCCAGTGGGGGTGCCCCCTTTTAGCCATAGAAGCCCCCGTTTCCATTGATGCCCCTTTACCAGTGGGGTTTCCCCCGTACCATTAAAATTCCCCCCTTTTAAGCCAGTAGAAATCCCCTTTAGCCGTTGAGCCCCTTTAGCCAGGGGGTGCCCCCGTAGCCAGTAAAATGCCCCCTGAGCCCTTTGAATGCCCCTGGGAACCAGTAAATGCCCCCCCTTTTTAGCCAGAGGGTGCCCCTGTACCAGTAGATTTTCCCCTGTAACCATAATTCCCCTTGTAAACCAGTGATTTCCCCCCGGAAACCATTGGGTCCCCTTGTAAACCAGTGGGTCCCCCCCTTTTAGCCAGGAATGCCCCCTGTACCAGTAGTTTTTCCCCTGTACCAGTAATACCCCGTACCCTAAAAATGCCCCCCTTTTACCAGTTTTGTCCCCCTTAGTCCATTAGATCCCCTGTAGCCATTTGATGCCCCCCCAACCCTAGATGCCCCCTTTTAAACCCCCCGTAAATTTTCCCCCCTTTTAGCCATAAATTTCCCCCATAACCCCGTTGATTCCCCCCCTGGAGCCAGTGGATACCCCCCTGGAGCCAGTAATGCCCCCTTGTAGCCAGTAATGGCCCGGGCCTTGGCCCCCTAGAAAGCCCCCTTTTACCCCGTGGGGCCCCCCCCGTACCAGGGAGGGGTCCCCCGTGCCAGTAGATCCCCCTTTTAGCCAGTAGAAAGCCCCCTTTGCCATTAGATTCCCCCTTTTATCCAGTAAATGCCCCCCTTTTCCATTAAAAACCCTTTTACCAGAAAGGCCCCCGTAGGCCCCGGAGAAACCCCTCTGTAGCCATTAAAAAGGGCCCCCCCTTTAAACCAGTATGGGCCCCCTGTAGCCAGTAGATCCCCCCTTAACCAGTAACCCCCCTTTTAGCCATTTTATGCCCCCCAGTACCAGTGATGGGCCCCCGGGACCAGTAGATGCCCCTTTTAGCCAGTAGATGCCCCCTGTAACCATTTGAAAGCCCCCCTTTTAGCCCCCCGAGAAAGCCCCCCAAAGCCAGTAAATCCCCCCTTTTAGCCAAAATGGCCCCATTTTTACCCCCTGGTGCCCCCGGGGAAAGTGATTCCCCAATTTTTACCCCTGGAAACCCCCCTTTTTTTAGCCAATTAAGGGTTTTTTTGTTGCCTAGGGGGAAAATTGGGCCCCCTTGCCAGTTTATTTTCCCCCTTTTTACCAGTAAAACCCCTTTCCAGTTGCAAAAAACCCCTTTTGGGCCAGTGGATTGCCCCCAGGAAAGGCCAAATGATGCCCCCATGTGGGGGCCCAGTTTTCCCCATTGTTGGGGGCCGTTGAAACAACGCCCCCTTAAAAAGGGCCCCGGGGAATAAAACCCCCGAGCCAGTGATGCCTTTTCCCCTTAAACCAAAATCCCCCCGTGGTGATGCCCCCCGTTTTAACCCCCTAGGGTTCCCCCTTTTTTTGGGCCGTGGGGTTCCCCCCTGTTTTGGGGAGAATGTTTGGGGAGCCGTTATTGGGCCCCCCCTTAGGGGTTTTTTGGGGGTCCCCCTTGGGGGAGCCCGTGATGGGGGCCCCCGTAGGCCGTTTTGGGGCCCTTGGGGAGAAATTTTTTGGGCCCTTTTGGGGGAGCCGTTAAAGGGAACCCTTTAAGCCCAGGGGAAACCCCCCCTAGCCGTTTTGGGGGTGTTGAAACCGTTTGTGGCCCCCGGGGGGAACACCTGTTTGGGCCCCCCGTAGGAGGAAGCCCCCGTTTTGGGTGATCCCCTTGGGGGAGCCTTTTTGGGGACTGTGGAGGATGCCCCCAAGGGGGCCGTGGGGTAAACCCCCGTTTTTTGGGCCCCCGTTTTTGATGCCCCCTTTTTGGGGGGGTGGGTGGCCCCCTGTTTTTGGGGGGTTGGGGGAAGTTTTTCCCCGGGGCCGTGGGTGCCCCCCCTTTTGGAGATTCCCCTTTTAGCCGTTAGGGGCCCCCGGGGGAGCCTTTATGGGGTCTGTAAGCCATTTATGGGCCCCCTTTTGGATGATGCCCCTTTTGGGGGTTTTGGGGGGAAAGCCCCCTTTTGGGGCCCCTGGAACCCCCTTTGGGGGGCCGTAAGGGTGCCCCATTGGGGGGACCAGGGTGGCCCCCTGAGCCGTTAAAGGGACCCGTGGAGATGCCCCCTTTTTAGGCCGGGGGGGTCCCCCGTTTTGGGGGGGGTGGATATTCCCCCGTTTTTGGGGGATCCCCCGTGGTGAACCCCCTTTTTGGGCCGTGGGGGGTATTCCCCCGTTTACCGTAGATTTCCCCTTTTTTGGGAGTTGGGTTTTGGGGGCCCCTGTTTTGGGACAGGGTGCACATTTTAATCTTGGGGGATCCCCCATTTGGGGATCGGGGTGAAAAAATTTTTACGGGGGCTTAATGCTCCCCGTTAGGGGACCTTTTTGAATTTTAAAACTTTAAATTGGGAATTTTTGATGCCCTTTTTTGGGGGAATCTTTGGGGGAAAATTTCCCGATTTTTGGGGGCTGTTATCTTTTTAACTGGGAAATGCACCTTTTTACAGTGGGTTTCAAAATGATGGTGGAATCATATACCCCCTTTTTAGGGGGAACATTGGGGCCAGTGATGGGGAAAAAAGGGAAAACCGTTTGGGGGCTTAAAACCCGTTTTTTATTGTTGGGGCTCGGGTTATGGGGTTTAGGGGGTATTGGAATTTATGGGAAAAAAGGGGGTATAAAATGAGGGGGAACTGTGGGGTCCCCTAAATTATCCCCGGGGGGGCCCCTGTTGGGGGTGGGATTTCACTGGGTTTTTGGGGGATTTTGTGGTGATGCCCGTTATGGGGGATCTGTTGGGGTGCACAGTTAAGGGGGATCTGTTGGGGTTTATGCCCCTGTTTGTGGGGGATCTGTGGGTGATGCACTGTTATGGGGGAAACTGTTTGGTTTACACGTTATGGGGGATCTGTGGGTGACACTGTTTTTGGGGGATCTGTGGATGCCTGTTTTTGGGGGGGTCTTGGGTGATGCATTTTTAAAGGGGGAAAACTGTGGGGGTGGCCTGTTATGGGGGGTCCTGTGGATGCATGTTATGGGGATTTTTTGGGTGATGCCTTTATGGGGGATCTGGGGGGTGAGCCCGTTATGGGGGAACTGTGGGTGATGCAATGTTATGGGGGATCTGTGGGTGATGCCTGGGTTTTGGGGGATCTTTTTGGATGGATGGGGGGCTGAATATTGGGGGATCTTGTGGGTGCACTGTTTTGGGGGATCTGTGGTTGCCCTTTAGGGGTTTTGTGGTGATGCCTTTTTTGGGGGGAATTTGGGTGATGGGACTTTTTATGGGGGATCTGTGGGTCCAGATGCACTGGACACTATGGGGGATCTGTAGGGTGCATATGTCGCGGCTGTTTAGAGACGGGAATCTCTGTGGATGATCAGTCTCTGTATAAGGGGATCTGTGGGTATGCACTGTTTATAGGGAGAGCTGCATAGGGATGCACCATAGTTATGGGTTCGGGGACATAGCTCTGCTGGGTGATGCTCTGTTCATTTAATTGGGTCAGATTCTGTGGTGTCAGTGCACGGTAGTACTACGGGTTATCATGTTGGTGATTGACAACGTGGTTATGGTGGGAGTCGTAGTGGGCTGATCTGACTCTGAAATTAGTGGCGATCTTGGATGATGCTGCGTGTCATACAATGGGAGATACTAGTGTGTTGGATGTCACTTTTAAGGGGGATCTGCTGAGTGTGCACTGTTATGGGCGATCTGTGGGTGACTAGCAACTGTTATCACCCGTGAATGCGTGGTGATGCACTAGATCAGTGTTTGTGCGGATTACTGTGGGAATGATCCGCATCGTTAGTATCGCGCCATCTGTGAGAGTGATGCAACTGGATTATATTGTTGTTGATCTGCTGGTGATGCTCTGTTAATGGGGGACTTATTGATGATGCACGTTGTATGGGTGATCTGCATGTGATAGAGAGCACTGTATAGTAGAGGGAACTGCGTGGGTGCGAAGCACTTGTATACTGGCTTAGTATGTTTCATCTGTGGTGATGCACTGAGGTCTATGGGGATCTGTGTGGTGAGTGCAACTTTATTAGGTATGCACTCTGTTGGTGAACGCACTGTCTATGGGGGGCACTACTGTGGGTGGATGCATATTCTGTCTAGGGGGGGGGATCTGTGGAGGATGCACTGTTATGCATGGCGGGATATCTGTATGGTGATGCTACTGCGTTATTAATCGGGCGTCTAACGTCTGGTGGCGTATCATCATGTTCATGGTGTATCTACGTGCGGGTGATGCACTGTTAGAAATAGCAGGGATCTGGCTAGGGTTCCTCTCAACTCGTTAGTATAGATGGCATTCTCCGATGAGATGAGGCGCATTTACAGGAAGTTTAGTTTATGGGGACTCTGTGGTGAGATGCCCACCTGTAATGGGGGTATGCTGGTAAAGGATGAGGCACTAGTATTTACCTGCCGGACCTCTGTGGGTGAAGGTGCACTGCGTTATCAGTGGGGATCTGTGATGATCGCACTGTTATGGGGGATCTGTGGTAGCGATGCACTGTTCCATAGGGGGATCGCTGTGCAGGGACACTCTAGCATCGCAATGTTATGGGGAGATCGTGGGTGATGCACTGTTACTGCAGGGAATCTGTGGAGGATGCATCTGTTATCAGGCCAGCAGTAGGATGGATCCTGTGAGGAGATGCTCTGTTATGGAGGCTAGGATGCCATGTGTCGACGCGGGTAACGGGGGGGGGGGGGGTGTTGTATTGTTTATGGCGGATCTGTGGGGTGATGCACTGTTATGGGGATCACGTTGGATGATGCGCACTGTTTATGGGATCTGTGGATGACACTGTTATGGGGATCTGTGGATGATGCACTGTTATGGGAGGATCTGGTAGGAGTGCACTGTTATGGGGGGAATCTGTGGGTGATGCACTGTTATGGGGGATCTGTGGGTGATGCACAGTTAAGGGGGAACTGTGGAGGTGCATGCACTGTTAGGGGGCGAGTCTGTGGGATGATGCTCTGTTATGGTCGTTAATCTGTGGTTTAGATGCCACTGTTCATGCGGCGGATCTGATGCGGTGATCGCTCTAGTTTTAGGTTCGATCTGAGGCGACGCCTTTGTGTGAACACTGAACTGTCTATGGGTGATCAGTGGGTTATGCAGCTGCTGGTATGGGCGGGAGCTGTGGTGGATGCATTGTGAGCATGATTAGCAGGGGTGCCGGCACTGGACTCTGTGGGTGATGCTCTGTTATCGGGGGACGCATGTGGAGGATGCACTGTTATGGGGGATCTGAGGATTGACACCTGTCTATTGGGGGTATCTGAGGGGTGACACTTGTTATGCGGGTGAACTTCTGTGGGTGATGCACTGTTATGCGGGATCTGTGGACGATGCTGTTACTGGTCGAGCGTTTTGCGCCTTCTGAGGGTACGATAGACTATCACAGCTTTTATGATCATATTATCGGGGATCTCTGCTCGCGCGCTGACATGGCTCGTGCTTATGTCGATCGTGGGCTGATGAAACTGTTCTTGCATGGGGAGATCTGTGGGTGATAGGCAACTGATTGATGGGACGTAATCTGCATGGGTGATGCATTGTTATGGGGGATCTGTGGGTGATGCTCTGTTAGTTGGGGTATCTGTGGTTATTCGCTCTGTTATTGAGGGCGGATCTGGTGGTTCAGATGCTCCTAGATATGGTGGACCTCTGAGATGATGCACATTAGGGGGATCGTGCATGGGTGATGCACTGTTATAGTGGATATCAGTGGAGTGATGACACACTAGTTATGTGTTCGGGTGGGGCGCGTGGGGGGCAGTCTGTGCGGGCTCATTGATGGCGCACTGTTACTGGGGATCTGTGGCGAGGGATACACTGCTTTTATGGGTAATGGATCACACGGGTGAGGATCCATGTCGCGCTGTAATACTGATGCGGATCTGTCGGATGCACACTGTTATAGGGGGATCGTGGGTGATGGCACTGTTAGTCCAGGTCGATGCAGATGGGTGATGCACTGTTATAGTAGGCGATCTGTGTAGATAGGATGACACTGATATGGGGTATCTTGGGTGATGACACTGCTTATGGGAGATCTGTAGGGATGATGCAAACTATGGCCCTTACAGTCTGGGGGCTTGGTCTGAGACCAGTGGTGATGCCAACTGTTATCTCTAGGGGTATCCCCTTGTGGGGTGAGCGACAGTTCTCTGCAACAAGCGCGGGTCATCTGTGGATTGTACACTGGATATTGCGGGACTCGAGTGGATGATGCTCAGTAATATGACGGGGATCTAGTGAGACTGATTCAACTGTTATGGGAGGATATGTGGGTGAGTGTCATCTAGTTATGTGGATCTGTGGATATGCTCTGACAACTAAGGCCACTTGCTATGGATAGATCTGTGGGTGCATTGCACTCTGAGGGGATGTCTTTGGAGATACGCGCTTTATCATCGGGGATCTGTCTGGGCTGATTGCACTGTTATGGGGATCTGTGGTAGACACTGTTATCGGGGGATTACTGGTGGGGCCATGTCCACCTGAGTGTAGTACTCACCGTATAGACATTGCTGCTCACGGAGGATGCACTATGGGGGATCTGTGGAGGATGCACTGGTATGGGGGGATCTGTGGGTGATGCAGCTGTTATGGGGGATCTGTGGGTGAGCCTGTTTATGGGGGATCTGTGGAAGATGCACTGTTATGGGGGATCTGTGGGTGATGCCCTGTTATGGGGGGATCTGTTGTGTGATGGCACTGTTATGGGGATCTGTGGAGGATTGCACTGTTCTATGGAGGATCTGTCTAAGTGGCGAGCAGCTGTCTAGTCTATCTAGTGCGTGGCACATCTGCATGTAGGTATGCACTGTTTTGGGGGTTGTGTGGGTGATGCACTGTTATGGGGGATCTGTGGATGACACTGTTATGGGGGATCTGTGGGGGATGCTCTGTTATGGGGATCTGTGGAGGATGCACTGTTATGGGGGATCTGTGGGTGACACTGTTATGGGGGATCTGTGGGTGAGGCACTGTATGGTGGATCTGAAGGTGATCGCTCTCTTGTTAGTGAGGGGATTGTGGCGAGCTGAGCACGTTACTGGGTAGGGATCGAGCTGGGCTGATGCACTGTTATAGGGATCTGAGTGGTGTCTGCACATGTTTTCGGGGATCTGAGGTGACGCTCTGTCTCCATTATGGGTGGAATGCTGTGGAGTGGATAGCTCTGTTATGGTGGGATCCTGGGGATGAGCACTTATATGGGGATCAGAGCCTAGGGTGCATGCACTGTTATAGGGGAGATTCTGTGGATCTGAATGCTCTGTTATGCGCGGGATCTGTGGAGGATGCACTGTTATGGGGATCTGTTGGAGATGCACTGTTATGCGGGATCTGTGGGTGATGCACTGTTATGGATGGAATCCTGTGGGTGATGCTACTGATTATCGGGGATCTATGTTGGATGATGCAATGTATGGGGGATCTGGGATCTGCACCATTATGTGGGAGATCCTGTGGAGGATGCACATGTTCTATGGGGCGGATCTTGCTGGTGATGCACTAGTTATGGGATCTGTGGTGATTCACTGTTTGGGGGAACTGTGGGTGATCACTGTTATGGGGGATCTGTGGGTGATGCAACGGTTATGGGGGATCTGTGGTGATGCACTGTTATTGAGATCTGTAGGAGGATGCACTGTTATGGGGAGATCTGTGGAGGATGCACTGTTATGGGGGATCTTGGTGTATGGCACTGTATATCACCGTGGGAAGTCTGTGGCATGCATGCACAGTCTATGGGGGATCTTGGGTGATGCCTGTTATGGGGGACTCTGGCGTGGAGGTGATGTCTCTGTATCATATGCGGGTACTCTGCTGTGATGCACTGCATATGGGGGGACCTCTGTGGGTGATGCAACCGGACCTGAGGAATTTATATCGGGGGATCTGTGGGTGATCGCAACTGTTATAGGGGATCTGTGGTGATGCACTTGTGCTTACTCGGGGATCTGTGGGTGATACAGCACATGTTATGGATGATCTGTGGGTGATCGTGCACTAGTTATTGGGGGAGGTACTGTGGTGTAGTATGCATACAAGGCGTTGCGTCACTATGGGGGATCTGTGGAGGATGCATTTGTATATGGGGGGGACGTTCTGTAGAGGTGATGAACACGCTCTAGTGGCCGTGATCTGGGGTGATGCACACTGTTCATGGAGGATCTGTGGGTGATGCAATGTTATCGTGAGGATGCTTGTGTGATGACGACTTATGGGGGATCACAAACACTGGAGAGATCACCTGATTTGGTTGGATCTGTGGATACCAGCTTATGGGGGATCTTGTGGATGTACACATTTATGGGAGATTGTGGATAACACTCATGGGATCTGATAGATGACACTGTTATGGGGGATCTGTGGACTACAAGGGCACTATCTGGCTACATGGAGGCTGGACAAACGTGACAACAAGGGCTACAACTGGGGCCCACTACCTGGCTATAGGGGCACTACTACTGCCTAATGGGGCTACTATACTGACTAAGGGTCTACCCTGACGGAGTAAACACTAGTGCCGGACATCACAGGGTCTATTATCCTGCTATACACGGGACTCTGAGACGTAGCTACACTGTATAGCCTACTTAGGCCTTCATCTACAGGGTATAACTACTCTGACGGATAAGGGTGCTACCTAGATGCGTGTGCGGACTCACCTATCTGTACTATAGGGGGCTACTAGTCTTGCTATAAGGGGCTACTACAGCCGTCTACCATCTGACTCATAGTTTCATATTACCCTGACGAGGAAGTATAAACAGGTGCTGCTAATCTGCGTACATGTCCTGCACTACTACCTTGGCTACAGGGGGCTACTCTCAACGCCACGGACTGCTGAAGGGTAGCATACTAGACCTAGGGCGTCTACTATCCTGGAATAGGCCGGCCACTTACCGGCTATATGGGCTCAACGTACCAGATTAACAACATGACTAGCGCTAGTGCATCACACCTAAGGGTGTCGACCACAATCCGTAGGCTACATTTCAGAGGAGTACGCTACAGTCAGTTGCACCCTAGGTGATAACACGGGCTATGTCCTGACTACAGGGGCTACTACAGGGGGATTCTATCTGGCTTCAGGGGGCTACTATTTGGCTACAGTGGGCCACTACTTGGCTATAGTGGGCTACTTAATGTCTAAAGGGGCTATTACCTGGTTATAGGGGCTACTACACGGGCTACTACATTGCTATAGGGGGGTACTACCTAGGCTACATCCATTGAGTACTACTACCGTGCTATACCGGGGCTATTCATCCTGGCTACTAACGTTAGCGGGTCAAATACTACAACCAAGGGCGCGCTCCACTGTCTGGCTACCTGCACGAGTGACGGTCACAACCTTAACCACAGTAGAACCGGGAGGCTACTTACCTGGCTAACAGGGACTCAATCTAGAGCAGAGTATGCAGATGCAATCCCTAATGCGTGTCTACACAGGGGTGCCTACTCACCTGGCAGCTAGATATTACTCCGATAGTGCCTATCCACCACCTTGAGGAGTGCATACCGATAGTGACCTTACATGCACCTGACAGAGAGCATATACATAGAAGGATCTGCATTCATGCACTTCTGGCTATCGGGGGAGATTAATCACAAGGGGCTTTCCTAGTACTGCCGCTTACTACACGTTTTCTGTAGGATCTAATACCCTAGATGCCACTCACACTTGATGGCTATCTTAAACCTAGGGCCTCACACCTTGAGCTAGGGATACATACATTGTGACTCGTGATAATAGCATGGTGCAACTAAGGGGCTTACATAACCTGGCTATAGGGGCTATAATCCGGCTGTAGGGGCTACTACAGGGGCTAACTAATCTGGCTACAGGGGCTACACCTCATACTAAAGGTTCAATAGCCTTGCTATAGGGGCTACAACCCGTGGAACTACAGGCTAGCTCATCTGGCTATCCTATGTGTGGCCCCTATTCACACACCAGATGACGAGTCTATAATACCAAGTGTGCCAGTCATCTATAACCCGAGATACGGATCTACACGCACGCGCTTCTCATTCGCCTACCTTCACGCTAATCCTGAAGGAGTAATGGTGGCAACTTTCTATGAGTCTGCTTCACACGACCGTGAGGCTGTACAACCCTAGTAGCTTCACATGCTGGAAGGCGTAACAACCTACTGTTAATCTTCAAACTGAAACCTGCATGAAAACTGTGGACTCAAATTGTCTTCACACTGGCTATCAAGGGGCTACTACCAGGGCACTATCTCTCTATAGGGGGCTACTATCTGGCTACAGGGGCAACTACCTGGCTATAGGGGGCTACTACCTAACTATTTGGGCTGTCTACAGTGGTACTAGAGCCTGGATATAAATACACGGTGAGGCACACTGCACACCTGATCATCAATCAGGGTACGACTTTGCAGTTACCTGACATATTCATGTGTGAGCAACTACATTGAGGGAGTAACACCTAGTGCCACATCACGGGTTGCTACCTGAGTAACACACCTGGCTATGTGACCCGAGGGTCTACTACCTGACCTATAACCTGAGAGATGGGCCTTATACATCACATAGTCCTCATGACTATTCAGCACGGTGACCAACTCAGGGGGCTACTATCTGCTACAGAGTGCTACACTACTGGCTATAGGGGGACTACTCGACAGGCGCTGTACGTATATTCAACTATAGCCTCAGCCTTTTACCTGACTATAGGACTACCTACAGAGGGGCATTGTAAACTACCTGGCCTATAGGGTGCGTGTTACTTAGCCAATTTATCCACTGGCTACATGGGCTACTTACCTGGTGATAACCTGAGGAGGCACACTAGCACTAGTGACCGGTGACACTATATAGCACGGACCTACCAAGACGTGCAACACTAGGGGCTAGCACTACGCTTGCGGTACTATACCTGAGGAGTAACATCTAGTGGCCCTCACTCCTAGGAGTAGTAACACCTAGTGCCAGGGGCTGACATCCTCAACTATAGTGAGCTATTACCTGACTATTAATGGGCTACTACCCTTGCTATAGGTGGCTACTTTCGCTGACTTCACTACGTAGCCTGTAGGAGTACACCAAGCTGAAGCCTCACACTAAATGGGGCTAACTCAATCACTATAGACGGCACTCATTACCTGGCAGTAGGCAGTAACACCAAGGCCTTCACACCTGAGGATTAATACCAAGGGAGCTCTGTGAGCCTAACTAACCTGAGGAGACACATACCTAGGGTCGTTTGCCTCAACTACTATTTGAGGACGTCTTCATTAACCTATGTGAGGCGGGCACCATCAATATTTCTACCAGGGGCAACTACCTTGGCTATAGGCCTGCACCTACTCAGCACGGCGAGTAACATCTATCTTCTCTCTGTGTGCCCCTCACACCTGAACGCAGAGGAGACTATACTACCTCCTTACATGTATAGGGGTAAACATCCACTCTGACTATATCAACACCTGACGGCGCATGTAATACTCTAGTACCACTGATCTACACCTGAGGAGTCTAATACACCTAAGTGGCCGGTGATCCACCTACAGGGATTTCTACACCGCGGAGCTAGAGATATAACAACTAGTCGCGGGGCTTCAATCCTACACCTCTGACGGAGTCATAATGCACTGCTCATAGATGCACATGTACTTCAACTAACCTGAGGAGGTAACACCCAGTGCTCAGCACCTTGAGGGAGTAACAGCCGTAGTTGCCCTTACATGCCAGGAGCCTGACTTAACAACAAGGGCCGCTTCCTCTGGCTACACAGAGTCTACACTGAGGAGTAACTACTGGCTATCAAGAGCCTCGGACAGCTACTACCTGAGGAGTCAACTAGACCCTAAAGGGACCACTCACGGGGAACTTTACCTACTATAGGTGACTAATACAGGGCTTACTACCCCCTGATCATGATCTAACTACAGCAAGGACGGGGCTCCTACACTCTGGCTACTGCGAGTGGGGTACATACTACCAAGCAGCCCTTCAGATGAACCTAGAGAGGGGCAGTGTCAAATACTTACCCGTGATCACTATTAGGGGGCTATTACCTGACTACACATCCATGGAGGGCAGCTAAACTACATAGGCGCCTATAGATACTGGCTAGCTCTGCCTCTGCGACTCATAGGCCTGAGACGTCTGTAACAACATTCAACACTGTGGTCTCTCATCACGATCGCCTTGAGGAGTAACTTCCTAGTGCCACCACGTGGCAACAACACCTGACGATAACAACCTAGTGCCTCACAACCTGAGTAACAACAAGGGCCTCACACCTAGGTGTAACACCAGGGCCTCTACACCTGAGGAGTAACGACCAAGGGCCTCGGCAGTAACCTGAAGATAACCGCAAATGAGCTCTGCACACTCATTAGGGAGCTCAACAGCCACACTAAGGTCGCCTATAGGGGTCTCACACCCTGAGGAGTATACACTACTGACTATATCTGACCTCGGGACTACTACAGGGACGTCTTAGCTACCTGGATATAAGGAGCAACTACCTAACTATAGGGTCTATTACCTGGCTATAGGGGCTACTACAGGGGCTACTATCTCTTTACTGAGGAGTAGACGGCACACATACTATCAACATATCTACAGGGGCTGCATCACAATATACTCTGGCGTGAGTACAGCGGCACACTACCTATTGCTTCCATTTTTTCAACACTGAGAGGAGTAATAACGTGACGCTACTGCCACCTCACATGACACTGAGTGAGTTGAACGCGAGCGATCTACTACGTAGCCTCACTACCTGGATGTTAAGACTAAGCACCTAACCTTAGCCATATATAGACGAACCTGGTCAATTTAACTCAACCCTCAGAACGTGCCTCACTAACTCTGAGGCGAGAATCAGGTCATAGGCCTGAGACCTTCACAACACCTTGAGGTGACAGTCATACAACTACCTAGTGGCCGTCACGCGCTACTATAAACTGAGGAAAACACCTAGTGCCTCACAGGTTTGGTACCTGGCTACTACTGACTATAGGTGCTCCAGTGTAGACTAACAACCTAGTGCCACTATCACCTCCTGGGGAAGTAACGGGGACCTATACTGTGGGTGGCGCAGGGGGCATACCTAACTGGCTACCTCGAAGGAGTGACTAACTACTCTGGTTGAACCTTAATCTGAGGTCTACTACGACGACCTCACACACAGGTGAGCTGATCAATCACGCAGAGCCTTACCTGTTTACCTGTGCTACTACCTAGAGGAGTAGAGCTGGGCTAACTCAAGTTTCTCACACACGTCCACTATGAGTAGAGTAATACCTAGGTGGCTGCCTCACACCTGAGGATTAGTAAACCATCTCATTGAACTATGCCTCACAACCTTGAGGAGTAACTACCGAGTTGCCGTCACACCTGATTATGAACTCCTACCACCAAGTGCCGTATCTACTAGAACGCTGAGGCGTACATATTATCTGCGGACCTCTGACATAAGGGGCTCTTAGCCTTGCTACGTGCCAGGGTCACACCTGCATGGCACATTTAACCACCTAGTAGCAGGCCTCACTAACCTGACTGGGTAAAACCTAGTGCCTGGCCTACAGGTGCTACTTACACACCGTGAGGAGAAACACCTAGTGCCTCACACCTAAGGAGTAACACCTAGTGCCTCACACCTGAGGAGTAACACCTTAGTGCCTCACAACCCTGAGTGAGTTACACATATTGGGACCTTAGTGCCCTCACCTCACCTATGACTATAGGGGCTACTACACCTGAGTATATCCGCGCCTACTGTAGCGCCTCATCACCTGAGAATGTAACTGACTTACCCGTTAAGGGACCCGAGCGGCTATTACCTGAGGCGTATAGACGTGCCCACCCTAAGGGCCTTAATCCTGGCAACTACTGGGGGACTACTGAGGACTAACACCTAACTGGAGGAGACACCTCGGGTCCTACTTCTTGGCTATAAGGGTCGACTAGCTGAGGCGATGGTTCATACAAACGGCAAGGTGCCCTTTACCTGGTTTACCTAGATGACGCTCAGTACGTGTACATCTACCTAGTGGCGCTTTCTATTACCAACCTGGTGAGCGTCTATTCTAGTCACCTGGGTACTGATGCTTCACACACCTGTCTATAGGGGACTACTACATGGAGCGTATAGTGCATGCGGACTCACACTAGTGCTGTACATGCAGGTTTAGGGCTACCTATCATAGATCCTTACATCGAGGATCAGGTGTAATCTTAAGTAAACCTAACAATAGTGCCTCAGCCTATTACTGGTCTATAGTACAGCGCTACTCACAGCTAAGCTGGCTACTGACAGGAAATACTACAGGACGGCTACAACCAAACAGATAGTGGGGTTATTACAGTGGCTATCTCTACTTTCGAGTGGTATGTTATATGAGGCCTATCTGTCCAGTGGCTAGCCACGGTAGCAACCACTCTCTGGCATCTAGCGTACAGTTATGCCATACTTATGCTTCTCCATCACTAATGCCAGAATGGGGCTACAATAACTGGTTCGTCCACTTGCTGGCATGGTCAAGTGAAGGTAAGCAGGACTATCTGCCATTGACTATTAGGGGCTACTATAGGGCTAGGAGTCCTATCAGGACTTATCTATTCTGTTCTTTACCTTACAATCCACTAGGGGGCTAAAATCACTGCTACCATGACTAAAATCATAGGGTACATAATTCCCTGCAGCGTATGACTATCAAGGGGGAGCCCTCAGTATTCTCCCTTCATCGAAATTCCTGTTGTCTCACATAGGGGCAGAATAAAATCGTCCCTGACAGGTCTACGGTGATCTGGTCTCAACAGGTGGGCTACTAGCATGTCCATCAGGCGCTAAATTACCTGTCTATAATCTCAACTACAGACAGGGCTACGTGTAGGCAATTCGTGCCTTGCCTATAGGCTAGTCATCATCTTAATCTATGTGGCGCATGCGCTACCTGTTTGTAGGGTCGGACTGGCTACTACTAGTGACTATAGCGAGGGAACTGCTACATCAGGCAATCTATCTAACTACTGATTGCTAAGTAGTTGCTGACTTGCCACCATTGACTTCTAGAGCGCCTATAGCACGAGAGAGAGTATACTCTGCCTACTATTTGGCTCACAGGCAGGCTTGGACCTTGGCCAAGCCGGGGGAGATCCTGAGTAAATGCGGATCCACCCTGTTAGTACGGCACCAGAGTCTCGGCTATCGGTGGTCCCTGAGATGCAAGTGCCACCTTCAAGAAAGACATCTTAGAGAAATGTCAGCATATCCGTTTGTCGCCTGAACCGCCCGTAGCCCAGCGCCAACTAGTGCTTACAGAGTAAGGATAAGTGGAGGACACCAGTTACTGTCAGGATTGGAGGCTGATTCCTAGGCAGATTCAGCACTGCCCAATGAGTCCGACTCCTGGACTAGAATCAGCGTCCACATCTGCTCTAATGGACTGACACCCTAGGGCACTAGTCCCATGCGGTGACATCTTTAAAAGCCCTGGCGTGTATGCAAGCAGTGACGTCGCACAAAGTCTTCTATGTGTACAAACAGGGGCCTCGCTCGTCTGACTGATATTCTGATTCCCTGATCACAAGCCCCTTCAGCAATGTGATGTAGCCAGGTTCTAAGAGGCATTCGTTCAGACGCCTTGAGTATCAATGGAGACACAACTGCCAGTCTGCTGGGCGCGTACCATTCACAGAACCCGGGGATCTGCAGGGGGTGGACGATGGAGCTGGCGGTGAGGAACTGCGCTCGGCGTGAGGCGGCGGAGATGAGATATGTGCGGGGCGGGGTGGAGGGGGGAGGGGCGGGGGGTTAGCGGGCGTGGCGTGCGCGGGTCGCGTAGGAAGCGAAGCGCGCGAAGCGACGGGGGAGGGCGAGAATGGTGTGGGCGGCGAAGAGGGGGGCAGGGCCGGGAGCGTGGCGATGATCGAGCGGATGGCTGAGTATGGTTACAGCAACGACAGAAATAGCCCACCAATGCACAGTGTCTGCTGGCTCAGGGGCCTCTCACTGGTCATTCCATCCCCCCAGTCTTGGTGTGTGTCGGGGGAGGCTGCCGCACTACAGGAACAAGCAATGAGGTGAGTGTCCGTAGCCGGCGAACCCCCAAATATCTCAACCTAATACACATAGCTAGATAGCGCAGACAAAGGAAGAGTGTAGTCTGCGCCCTAAAATTCATCAACAGTAAACAATTTACACATAGGGCTTGTGCGAGGAGGCACTAAAAAAACATGGATCCCAGACAGGAGAGGTCATGCCAATGCTACACAAAAAACACACAATTACTGGACCAGAATGCACGTGAGAGGAGTGACAGGTACACATATGAGTTTTTTTAGTGTTGCTGCGCAATCCTCCTCAAACAAACGTTAAATGTTCCAGCTGGGTGCGTGTAAGAGCATATAGCACCCTCTTCCTACTATCTCACATCTCTTGGGCTCGAGGAGGAACGGAGCACACTCATTTCTCTGAAAAAACTACATTTTTTATTAGAAATGTTGGCAAAATATATTATTTCATTTTGGCAGTCCTGTGCAATTAAACATTACATAGAAAATCTTGTCCTTCTCTGACACATGGCTGGGGGCAGCTGTTGTAGGAAAGTCGACCTCCTATATCTAACACAGCAGGTAGACCTAATCTCTGTACATGGCTCAGGGGCGCTCAGCTATGCAATAGATAGGGGCGCATCTACAATCACTTCCTTAGTTGCGCACGCATGATTCATAACTGCTCTCACCAATGGCTGGGGGCAGTGAGGTAGTGCCAGGCCTTCTCAACTCTAGCAATGACAGGGGCGTATCTTCCCTCAGCTAGCGGGTGACATCATCCCCACCTTCACTGTTCATGCTGGCTCCCGAGTACTCCGTCCCCCACACACAAGGCTGCGCGGGCACATAGGGACCCCACACAACTGTGGAGCGTTGAGAGGAGGGCTCACACGCATATGCGACGCTTGGGTGTCTTTGACCCTAGCAGGAGGATGGGTCTATTTTGGTTACATAGCTCTGAGCGCTAGCGCGTACGCGACAGTGGCTGCCATTCATTCTAGACTGGAGCAGTTAAGTGGAGGCGCCTTCCTCTCTTCCTCCTCTGTCTGTCTGGCTGCCCTCGCGCATACATAGCCTAAGGGCCTTGTTAACAGTCATGAATCACAGGCGATCCTACGTGAATAGTCTACAGGACAAAGACTCCATCACGCTTCACTGCTCCACGAGAGTTAGGCACCCCTTCAAAAAGCCGAGCACCCCAATCCACCCCAACTAACTGTGATTCACACATACGTGTTTTTCCTCTGGGAAAAGCTCATTGCAGCGTAGTATGCCCCCCATCTGCTGCCCAGTCTGTTTTTTGCTGGTGTGGGAGAGAAAAAAAGCTATGGCCCCTAACTCGATCAGGCAGGGATTGGGGAAAAGCGAAACAATATTGGGGTGCTGTTTCCTGATTTACGTGTAAGCCTTCATGTTTTAATTATTGTGTCTTTCCACCAAGGTCAGCTGGCTGTGTAAAGAGAGTAAAAATGGTGCCGATCCCTTAACACTGATGAGAGACACTGGAAAGCTCGCTCCCCGTCGAACATAGCTGACGGTATGAGGGAGCCGGGGGCAGGGGGTAGGCAGTGTAGACTGATTCCGCCTATGTTCTGGGGAAGAATGGGGCGGCTTTGAAAGTCACGTGTGCCGAACTGTAAATCGAGGCCTCTTTACATTCTACGGTAGATGACCTAGTCAACTTACAGCAAGCAGGTCTGAGATGTGGCCGACCCGTTGTACGCCAGTAGTGCCCCTTGACTAGCAAGTAGATGGCCCCTAGTCACTGGATACGCTACAGCGTCTATAAGCGCGAATCGACCAACACCAGAAGATAAGGAAGAACTATGAATATTGTACAATGAGGATGCCCAAGACAGCCCCTTTGCTAATGACATCTAATTGCAAAGTTACTTGTCTTTCAGCTGTAGCTCCGGCACGACATCCGGTTTATTCAGACCGCTTACATTTAGATAGCCATAGAAATGCAGTCAGAATGCCAACCCCCTTTAAGTCAGTAGTTAATGACATAAAGGGAATTGCACTTTACTTAGTTAGATGTTCTCCCCCCTTAGTAGCCAGTTTGAGCCCCTTGTAAGCCAGGAAGATGCCCCCTGACAGGGATTGTAGCCAGGTAGAATAGCCAATTATTCTAAACCTTTCATTTGAGTCATACCAAGTAGTATAGTGAGTGTAACCAGCGTATGAATTCTAGTCTCAGGTCAACGTAGCGAGCGACCACATAAGGATAGGGGCCAGGTGCGGGTTATGTCACAGCCCTCTTTCACTTGTAATCGCCAAAGGTTTTTAGTTGCTCCTCTAGACATGATTACTGCCACTGGTGATCACTGCCTTCTCAGACCTTAGAGTCACCTAGTACTACATAAAGAAGGCACACCCATTATTAGTATGTCCAGGTAAGCTGCTTCCCTTATAGCCAGTGCTTGTTGCTTTTCCTGTATTCTGAGCAACGAGCTAGACTGAACAGCGCCTAGTAAGGCCAGGAGAAGATCAAGCCTATCGCAAATCTAGATGAGCCATAGAGCTTAATAAAAAAGCCTGAGCTCAACTTGTAAAGTAAACCAAGGTAGCAATACCAGCCTTGTAGGCAACCTTAGAAAGGTTAGTCAAGAAACACAATCCATATAATAGTTCAGATAAATATCCATGATCGAGGTCCCTTCTGAGCCAGGATCATGATGCACTGGAAACAGACAAAACCACATTTTGATGTGGCGTGTCCATGTAGTGTTCCCCTCATATAAAAAATATGGGTATGCCAAGTGAGTGTCCTATCTCAGCCAATTTTATATCAAGAAGCCAGGATAGAGACAAACTGAAAAGGGTTGTTCTCACTACTAGGGACTCCCCTCTTGGCGTTAACTTATGTTACCAAAGGATTCAGTGTTTCCCGTATAGATCACACAAGACACATTCTGTTTGTGCCCACTATCATGCCCATTTAACAGTGCTACCTATCTAATTCCTAGATATCCCCTCTTCCTAAGATAGGGCTGGCATGCAGCTCCTCACCGATCGAACTATAGCCGCACGTAGCAGACACGATGTCTTTTGAGTCCCATCGTTCTGGACATACCGACGAAGCGTATATCACTAGATCGTCCTGCTATAATGACTAGCAGACCTGGCTTCTAAGTGAAGCCTAGTACGAGATAGTGCTGCCAGTTAACACACTTGTACCCCCCTGGGAAGTTCAAAGTGAAACCAAGAGAAACATGACTGAGGGTAAAACTCCACTTTGTTGCCCAATAGGCAACCAATCAGAGTGTCAAACCAAGAGTGTCTCGGTTACAACATCCATATAGTTGTAAACGGCGTGCGTTAGATGCCTCGCTTTCCCGTGTAGCGCAGGCGGGTAGAGGGCCCCGCTCACACTGTGGGTCAGGCTGTGGTGCTCTCGTAGCCAGCTATGAGCTCCGGCTCAGTACTGCTAGGGTGTCCCTATGCTCGTGAGGACGAGCCTGCGCGTCACTCAAGCCAGGTAGTGCCCGCTGTATCAGGTAATCTGTCCTCCCCCTCTGTGTAGCCAGGTATACCCCCCTTTTAGCCAGGTAGAAGCCTCCCTTGTAGCCAGTGGTAAGCGCCCCCAGCTATCGCCAGGTAGCTGCTTCTCTACTCTGCGGATCCCGCTGATAGATAATACCCGTGCGGATGGTGTACGTCCCGCCGCTCATTCCCAGGGCGTCCTGAGCCGCACTCAGGTATAGCACCTGTAGGAGGTAGTGCCCGCCCTTTAGCCAGGTATGAGCCCCTTATAGCCAGGTAGTGCCGCTCTGTAGCACGTTGCGTCAGTGCCCCCTTGTAAGGCCAGGTATAGCCCCTATAGCCAGTTAGACCCCCTTGTAGCCAGGTAAGAGCCCCTTATACGCCAGGTAGAGCCCCCTTGTTAACCAGGAATAGATTAGTTTTAAAGAGTGCTCGCAGTCTTCGCCGGTCTAGCTCATGGGTTGGGTAGAGCGGTTGTCCGCAGCTGCGCGCTGACCCCTATATATTGACCTTCCTCCTTTATCCAGGAGTAGCCCCCTAATATCCAGGTTAGTGTCCCGCTGTAGCCAGGAAGTGCCGCCTTTGTAGCCAGGATAGAGCCCCTTATAGCCAGGTAGAGCCCCTATGTAGCCAGGTATAGATGCCCCCTTGAAGCCAGGTAGAGCCCCCTTATAGCTCCAGTTGTAGAGCCCCCATTGTTAGCCCCTCAGGTAGAGCCTCCCTTGATTACATGTCGCGAAGGCTAGTTAGCTGGATCTTTTGTGCCTTAATGCCTTTAGGAAAGCTGTGCTTGCCGCGCAAGTGCGTTCTTTGTGTCTTAGCCGCGTACCGACTCTGTAGCTCATCGTTTCCTGAGCCCAGGTAGCGCCACCCTTAAGAACCTTCAGCCTGCGATAAGCTGCCTGCCCTGACCTGTTGCAGCTGTCCACACCCCTATATCTAATCAAAACACTTCGGAAGTTAATGTCACATATTTGGGGTGCTTTGCCAAACGCTACCTATAGGTCGTCCCAACCAAAACTACTTCTACTATGACCTATCACCACAGCAATTCTAGTCCGCGCTCTCCTGCAGCTCGTGTCAGCGTTTAGCAGACCTGGTAGTGACCACCACCCGATGACTCTCCCAGGCAGGCGGAGGATAGCTGACCGAGAGACTCAGCGTCGGTGCAGGGGAAACCGTGATGCCCTACGCAGCAAGCCCATCCTGCTATTTGCCTGTGCGTCACGACCTCTCCCTGGTCTGGGAGAATACCGGGACTCCTGACTTCTGTATGTACGTACTTTCCCGCATAACTATCCTGGGCGTGCCTGCTACCCCATCGCTTGCGGATGGTCCAGATGGTGATCCACTAGCCCCCTGGTGTTACAACAGTGATCTGGGAAGAAATGAGAGTGCACGCCCTGATTGGGTTGCTAATAGGTGAAGTAGCGCACATCTACAAGGGAGGGAGATCTTATAGTGAACTAGTTAGTTTTTCATAGACACACATATACGTACGCAACGGGTGAATAGGGATACGGCAACGATGAACGCTGGGATAGTAATTTAACTTCACAATTCTGAAATGGTTCTGAAGTTATAACTTCACAGTATGTTTGATGCCTCATATAACAACAACCAATAATCACTGGGTCCATTAGATAGATATACTGTCCCTAATGCAACCCCTATACTCAAACCCTAAAGTCTACAGTTTTGTTGCCCAAAAAGGGCGGGCCACCTACAACACATGCTAGCGACTTTAGACAACTACTAATATAGAATCTTAATCACTTCCACCAGACCACACCTTCTATACATTCCAAAGATAAGTAACAAAGAATATATAGAACCTAAGGGAATCACTTTAATATACTGGAAGAGAGCAACTCAGAAAATCTATGTACGGATTCATGAGGGGACTAGGGATAGCCAAAATAAAAACAACAGATGCGTGAGTATGTGGGTCAACCGTGATAGTGCGCTATTGCTGCCTAACATAGGATTGAGCTATAGACGAACTCCGAAGTGATCAGTTCGAGTCAAATATTAAAAAGGTCCCTACAGACCAGCAGTCCTAGTTTAAGGCCTTATACATTACGCTGCACATTCTGCGCCCTCAGGAGCATCCACCTGCCACTTGACCTAGCACATGGCCTGTCCCATTGCATTGGCTAACATATACTGCAGGTGCATCTCACGTCCAAAGGTGACCATTCAGTGACCCACATTAATGAGCCCTTTCCGCTTCAAAACACAAGTACAAGAATTATCTATACTATCCCATTGAGTAATGGAAAAAACCCCTTTATATAAAAGAAATCTGGATGGCTGAAGACAGCATTAATGTCACCCCCAAGAACATGAGCTACAGTCCCTCGGCTATAAGTCCAGGAACACCTTCCGTATGACTCACAGTGGTAACCTGGGTATATCTTCCCCCACATGGGGGCTCCTGACATGTGACAATAGGATTCTCCTCGTGACACACTTCTTCATGGCAAAAACAATTCAACACCACATACCGAGCGCTTACGACTTGAATAGCACACAAAGAGTCTTTATTAACCCTAAAATGCACAATGGCATTTCTGTAATCTTATATCTTATAATGTAATATGTAGGAATCTTTTACAAATTAACACTCGGTCTAAGCTATGCACTCTGTGTTTAACTGGTAGATATAGCTGCACTATGCTCTTGTACATGTCCCACTTAAAATTATCGTACAGGTGAAATCAGAGGGACGTGCCCAGAAAGGCAGAATTCGGAATTAGAACTCGACACACCCACTCCTTCCAGGTGACTACCCTCCCCTGTCATGCTGAGACTTTCAGACGTGATACAGCGCGTATTGTGGTCGTAGAGGCCCCAGCATTTTCTGGTCCACGCGCTCACGCCGTCCTTATGACTAGGGGACGGCACGTGGTGGCACAAGCCAGAGTAGCGCACGAAACATCATTGCTACAAAAACATGTCTGTCTAGCCGTCACTGTCATTTAAAGAAAACCCTGCTGGCGCGGAATGGATTCGCATTCGACATATCCATTCCGGAAAGCGCAAGGAGTGAAGCGGGCGGTAGTGACCCTTGCGTGTGGATCAGAGGCACTAATTAGGTGAAGCTTTCTACGCTGAGTGTCTCAAGTGACCCGTGGTGCGATTGCAGACAACGGTGGAACATCTATCTGACAGCACTGGGGCAGACAGTTAGGGTATCCAGGTGCAGACCATAGCAGTCTAGGACTTAATAGAGACTATTTCTTAATGAGCCAATGGTTTGGAAGTACGATGCATGACTGTCTGTAGGTATCTCCCACTTACGACACTTCACTTACAGTACTTTCAGATGACTGCGCTCTCTCTCTGTTTGCATGCGTATCAAGATATACAGGTTATCCTCGATTGAGTTTTTAATTCGTTCTTAGTTTTCTTGACGAAAACCTGTGTTCTCTTAAAACATATATATGTACTTGTTTACGCATGTTCTCACTTACCTTCCAACGGATGTAGCTCATAAAATGTAGGGTGAAGGGAGGGAATACAAGGAAGGAGTCTACCAGCCACTGTTGGGTGTTGTCCCCCATGTTTTCTATAATCAAACTAACGCCTTTACTTGCTGAGAGGTGTACTTCGCTACTTATCATCGAGTATTGTAATTATTATTTCTAAGCACACTTTGACTACAATTTTCTGCATTTGCTCATTTCGGCTAGGGTGTGATGTTACTATATAGTACGCTTCCCTAGACCTAGCAGTTGCTCCTAGGGGATGACCCCATCTCTGACCCCAGAGCCGCCACCAAAGTGCATGGATCCCAGATATCTCTTCCATAATTGTCTAGACGTACACATTCAGTGTGCATTGTAGCTTGTCTCTTTACTTTCATGATGAGGTTTTTTGCGTAAGCCATCTTGTGCTGTTTTTCCCGTACTCCGATTGTGCGCTCAAGTGTGAAGCCCTCGTCGATTGAGGTTGGATTGCTGCTGACCTGATCCTCGAGTGTCGTCGTTACTAGGCACTAAGGTCCGCCAGAAGCCTGTCCTCAATTGTGAGCGGAAAGTTGGCATGCTTTCCACGCTGGAGCCAATATTGAAAATAGGAAGTGTCCATCAGTATCCCGAATGTCTGAGGTGACAGTGAGCCAGCGCCCACTTGCTGGCGTCACGGCATCTATATCCACGCTCTGTTGCTACTTACGCCAGTGGTATGGTTTACCCCAATTTCTGATCTCTCGTTCTACGACGATTCGGAGCCTGTGCTCTATAGGAGGACTGTGCCTTCTGGTCAACACTAATGCAATCATTCTTATATAAGCCAGGGTTTTACATTTTCATGGTATCACTCGTGAGTCTATATTGTATATCCTTGACGACTGGTGCATCTATGGGGGCTCCTTGCATTCCGGGCTCCAATGATCATTTGACGCAGCATGTCCACACTTGATCAAGGCACAACAACCGAAATCGTGTCTGCAATATTATACGCCCCCATATACTGCGCGCCATAAAATTCCAGGCACACGAACATGCTGCGTTAAGAGGTACACATGAACATGTTGTGAACCATTTGCTATGTCACCAGGTGATGCACCCTCAATAGGGTAATAATATGTATTGACTTCCCTTAATAATATGGCGAGTCAGATCACTGATTCCCTATTTGGAGTTCTGGTATTCCTTATGACTCTTCTAGCAGCAACATCTTTTTAGTGGGTCACAGTAGATCATATTATACTTTCACCTCCCAAGCAATCACTATCATCTGTGGGAATTTTTGACATCCTAGCTCAACTGATGAACTTACTTTTGCCAGGGGAAAACACGTGGTGACCTCCTTTTTTCTATTCCTCATTACTTTCCGCACTCTCCCCCCTCTCTCCGCGCGCGCGATCTTTGAGGATCTAAGCGCATATCCTTTCTCGCTAGACGTATACTTCCTTGAATCTTCAGAATGATCTTGCGTAAATGGTGGTTGTTGGGGACAAGACGATCATTATCCATTCGACACTGAATGTGGGGCCCCAAGCACCTTTTTTGGCACGATAATCCTCAGCCACGTTGGACACAGCTGAACCCCAACAACGATTGTTTGTTGTTTGTCATACTTAGGGTTAGGGACAGTAAGTACCAAATTCAATTTAATGGTACCCAGTGATTATCGGCTACTTGTTGTCACTCACCAGATTCAAGACGGTCATACGGCGTGATGCAATATTTTGAGTAACTTCAGTAAACATTTCAGAATGCGTGAGTAAGATAACTTTCCTTATCCCAGTATCTAGTCTGCCCTAATGTTATTGGATTCATTGTCCTTTATATCTGATGTCCCTATAGTTTCAAATCTGACTTCGCAAGGGTATCAGTGTGTGAGAATTTTTCTTCCTCCTGAAATACTTGTATTATAATTAGTGGGCATATCCTTAATCAGGATAAAATTATTCCTGTTAAAATGCTCTATAGATCTGGGGGTTTAAAGCCTTTACGTTTTGATATAAAGTTTCTAGAAGGCTCCCGTATGTGTCTATTTGAATTCTGAGGAAAATTCAGATATCATTATTACTCACCATTTGGTTTGGTAGTCCTCAATATCCTATTTTACCTTTAAATAACAGGGCTGGGAGACATCCTTTGATTATACCGACTGACCGACACTTGGACTGTATACCTCCTGAGATAGAGTAACTATACGACATTGTAGATATGTAAAGTATCCAACTGCTTATGTTAAAAGTAATTGTACATTACGAGATGGTCCAGAATAGCTACCAGGGGTTCCTCACCAGCGTGATGGATTCTCTTAGTGGAGGAAATCTATATGTTTTCTGCGTGGATACCCGATATTATGCTTCAGCATTAACACCAGAATGAAAAGAAATGATATACTAGATATACGAAAATCTTAATCCTCTATGTCTGACAGAAAGAGAACAATGGCAACACCTCAGTGAGGTGTTTTTCTGTCAGACTTTCAGGAACGAGATTTATTTTAATACATACTTTCTAAATCACCCCTTATCTTATTTTTTCACCTTTCAAATTCTGGTATGATGAACTCGTCCAGGTGAAGACTGTTCTAGTTTTACGGAGGATTGAGCTCCACATAACAGAAGTAAACTGTATGCTAGACATATCTCAGTATGACTACCAGATCTTATCATAAAAAAAACATGATTGTATCTCACATCATGTTCACATATCTGATAACGTGCTGCAGTCTTAGCACTAAAATCAGCACACACGAGTGCTCTCAGTTACTGTCTATAAGTCTCTGAATGATTATACTGAGACGTGTAATATACACATTGATCACCACACCCTAAGAGAAAGTCTTGGTTGATTCAGTCGCATTTGGGAACCACATTAAAACTATGGAGCGCTGGATTCTTCTGCGACACTTGTTCTTTCCCTAAAAGGGACTACAACTAGTACTTTAAGTGACATGTGTCGCATCTCTAGTCGCTGTCATGCGTATCACTTTGTACATTTGTTCTGCAATAATAATAGATTATAGCTAATTCACAGTAAAATATCCAAACCGTGTAATTCATGTTGCGATTGGACAATAGGTGTCTTCATATACATTGTCCATGACAATCAGCGTGGCTCTGGCACAGCACTGCTATCTTTGCCTACAAGCTAGTACTGTTGGAGTATGGATGCGTATGTATCATCTGGGGGATCCTGGTGTATAGGAGCGTTTCGTGCAGATCAGAGCCGAGGTCAAATATTTCTCTCTTCATAGGAGACCTGGGGCCGGGGGAGGCAGGTTCGTGAACTTTAATTCTGAAAAACATTAGTAGAACCTGACGATAAGGTGATTGTCCTAGCATCAGGTGGGATGATGATTGTGGACCGGATGTACATAATCTGTATGTTAGTCTACAATCGTTTTATATCAATTTCCACTTAGATGACTGTGAAGAAACCAATGTTAAACTGCGCGGCATTTCATATATAAAAGGGATCAAGGTGCCAAGATTGGAATTACTCATTCATTCTCACACTCACTGAGTGACTTAGCTGCCGGTCTCCAGCTGTACCCAAGGATTTAGGTGTTACCCGCAATGACACACTGATGATTTAGTGGTTCAGCTAAACACAATTGATGGCATCGCTCTACATACATCCCTAAGTCTCAGGTAGATTGCATCAACATATCACACCCTCCTTTAGTAAGCTAAAGTAAATATACATTAAAACACTGTCAGAAAAGAGTTTACAGCTTTCTGAGTTACGAAACCTACGTATGTATCTTCAATTCGTTCCTGCATAGAGACTCAACCACTTAACACTATACCTTGCCGGGAACTATCAGTAATTATTTGTGCTAATACTATTCTTATCTGACTCGTTTCTCCTTTAAGGAAAACAGGAGATGGCCTTAACTTTTCTCTCCCAATTTCCCAGAGCCATAACTTTTTTTAACACTTTGTCAACCTAACAGTACATATCGACTTTGTAGTAAAAGTCTAAATTCATTTTACGCTCGGATTCATTTCACAATGTACTTTCTAATGGTGGTTCCTATATAAATTTCACACACTCTGCTATACAAAAGATTGGAAGAAACCGCAAAACAAAATTCCAAGTAGGCAAGTAGATGTGAAAAAAAAGTACTTTGCGCTCCACAGTATTGTTTCTGGGTCTTGTGATAATTTTACTCGTGTGTTTATTCACTTTTGGTAAAAACTCAAAGATTAGAGATCTGACTATCTGTATTCCTACGCGGATCCTAGAGTGTTCTCAAATCTGCAGGGCAATATCCCACTATACGCCCGGGTTTATCTGGTACTCATTGATTATATGGATGAAAACCACCTCTGCCGTCGATGTTTCAACAAAACTATCTCCATAACATTCTTCTAATCGTATTAATTGCGAATGTTTGCGCTAATCAAAGTTACTTATTCAGTGTCTAAGATGTGACTAACCACGCAGTCCCTTAATAATACGAAACCATCTGCTAATGTTTCACACCACACTGACACTTCGATGTGAACTAATTAAGACGAAACATGGCGTTTTTAATGGCGTGGTACCCTAGCCCTCTAGAATCGCTATGGACAGAGCAATATAGGGGCACAGCTTTTAGTACACCTAGCAGTTCGCTAGTCCATGCACTTATAATTGCGTTGAGCTCACAGCGTAGTCCCCGATGTACCTCTCAGTGTAGGCCTGGCTAAAGCCCTCCTGTGCCACAATCCGGGACAATCCATCGTATGTGGACCTCTCCGTTTTTATGCCATCTGCTTCCAGCATAAGCCTCACTCTATGTTATTAACAACTGCCACCTAATAGTCTCTAAGGATGAATGGTTGCAACATGTTCATGACCAAACCTAAATCACCTCTTTAGTGAGATTATGTGAGCATTTTGTCTTCATCTTGTGGCAAAGATTTTTTTGTCAATTTCTAATAAAAAACGTCCTAGATAGCTCAACTCTTATATAACCACGGGTTATTATTCATCTTTTGTCTTCATAGATTTTACTCTTATCATTATCTCGTATATACCTCGCGATAACTCTAATTTCTACAGATGGCACGAGGAGATACCAAATCATGAGGTGCTTTAGATGTCTGATTTTTCGCTATTATCCTTTATTATTCCTCCATGTTTTTTTTATTTGTACAGACAATGACAAGAATGTGGAGAGGTCTGTGTAACTGGTGTGATTTAGCATAAAACTTGGTCACTTCACATAACTCGTTAAGCAGACCTAGACATCTAGAGAATATAGTAATTGTTTAATATCCATAAAATCACGATTGTACTGTTTAATTTTAGATCATATAAACCTCAGTCACAATTATTGACGTTCATTTCCTTATTCCCCCTGGCTGAGGGCAGAAGCGCGTACGAGAATGCTAGTTACGTAACATTGCTTGGTCACTTTCCGTGACTGTGTCCCTTATTCTGTAAGATGCTGTAGTTCTCGGAGTGTATTTAATGCTCAACCGACCACAAGATTCCGCTCTCACAGATCTGCAGCTGCTGTTTACAGCCAGAAGGTTTGATATCATCTCAATTTATAGGAGTCATGTTTCACTTTATCAAAAACCACGCCCACCTGAGCTAGCCTCAAACTGATAAACCTATTAGTTTGATGAGTAGAAACATGTGAATAACTGCTAATGGCAACGCTAGTCTTTGGTTGGGGCGGGCCTAACAAGCCTACTCATGTAATAAGATTTTGAGGTTAAATGCTCTAAAAACTACCGCATCTTACAGAATACGGGACACAGTGCTGGGAGCAGCAGGTCCTGACACTTCTTGTGCTGTCCGTCAGCAACTATGTGGCTCATAAAACTATGTGTGACAGGACTCCGACAATAATTCATAAATTCATGCACCATTTTGTTTATCTGTCATGGATTTTACACGACAGGCAGGATCCAATTAATGCTGTACTGTCAGATATTGACTTTATGGTGCACTGCAGAGCCACACTAAGCGGCACAAAGAATATGAGGTTGACAGTAAATTCTACCGCCTCCAAACCATGTGTGTTTTACCCCCAAACACTGTGGTGTTCCCTCGATTTTTGCCCGCAAGGGTCATACCACCTGACAGTTATTTGCATGCAGCACAAAGAGTACACATGAATTGCTGATGTTTCCTACTCCTATCTACCAAAAAAGTTACGCATACTTGAAAAAAGCGCACCTAGAATAACCAACTGCCAAAAACGGCACCTGTGTGAAAGTCACGCACGTCTAGACGCCGTCTTACTCTGCCCCTCATATCCTGTATTAATTGTGACCCTTTTGAAGCTTGTTACCTGAATATGGCGAAGAAACACTGGTTGGCGCTACGTCACTATCGCGATAGTCACTCTTCCAACCAATGAGAAGCTATGGCATAAGACTAAACCTGACATCAGTTTCAGACTTTTTCCTGTGGATATGTGAATTGTTCTTATCCTTCCGACAAGCAATAAATTGGTTGGAGCTGATGTCCCTGCCGCAATCTGTACCTCTCCGTCTCTCGCTGATACTGGGTGGTTTTGTCTGTAAACAATATGAAATGCTAGAACCTTGACGACCATAGCATTGGTAATAACATACGAATGTAATCTGCATATGTCCGGCTCTGCTGCATAGATGCTAGTCCACTACGTCTCGCTACTACATTGATGACCTATCTCATTCTTTAGCCGTACTGTTTGCGCTTGTGGACACACCATGGATGACATAGACCCACCGAGTCGATGCGTTACCCCCTGTACACATCGCCTCATGTGGTGTCACACCTCTAATGTAATCCAATAGCAGAAAACGAATCCAGCGCACCCGGTAGGTGGAAAGACAATTAAGATTCCAAAATTAGAATTCCATAACTTATTTGAAAAATGCTAAGGAGAAAAGAATAAAAAGGATATCACGACTACTGCCTGACATCCTTAGCCTGTGGGGCTAAAGCACAACGGCGAGTTGGCAACAAATAATAAGTCCTTAATTTCAATGGCGATAGCATGGTTCTCTTAAACAAGAAATGGAAAAATTCGCATTAAAGGGAATTATGTAGTCATGCACTAAAAATTGACTTATTGTTTAAGTCCCTACTCTCTTATTGTTACTCAGACATGGCATTTGTTAGGAATTTTTGGTTTTGTATTGGTTGCATCTTTAATTTTGTACATAGTCCCCATATGCAATATTTTTTAATAATTCTTAAGTCTTTTAGTGTTTTTCACTATTAGGTCTACACTAGGCCTTACTGTTGTGCGACGAACTGCCATTACTTACAGCGAATCAGGAGATGCTTTCCGTACAGTAGCTTCATGCATATAGGAGACAAGCTTGAAGACTAGTCCCTGGTGGAATATTTGTGAAGATGCTTGGTGCGGTCATTTTCCCAGTTGTTCCGAACAGATGGGATGATCCTATGTGTGAAGAATCTGCCGAACCATGTGTACTTCAGGGGTATGTACTCATAGAAAAAAGATGTGCGCGTATTGAGATGGGTATATAGGGTGAACGGAGGGTAGGTATTTATTTTCTACTGACATCGAAGAGTGCACGGAGCGTCGTTGGATTAGAGACTGCCCATAGGATCTGCGACCCTGGTGGGTCGCTGAGGGGCCTCAAGGGACTCTCGCTGGTAGCACAATTGTTCACCGGCTACGACTAGACTTGCTCCTGGCCGAGTGATAGGTGCCATGTGATATCTCCCTCATCTGACCATTACGGGTCCCCAAGATGCACGCGCGCACTTATCGGCAGTCGTATCTCTCAACAATCGCTTATTATAACGCAATGAAAAGCTGATAGGAGAGGAAAAAGAGCAAGAGATCCTGGCCGACGTCCAGCCCGCCTGGCACTGCTGGGCCTCGATGGGAGGAGAATCACTGGGCCCCCTCAACAACAAGTGAGTCTCTGTTGCGCTGATCAGATAAAATATAGGTTGCGGCAGCCTGCGCTGCGGCCTGCTACACTAGTGATACCAGAACCTCACTACAGGGTTTAGCCGACCCACCAGGGACCAGTCCTATGGGCGGGTACGGTCCGTGAGCCCAATAGGTCTCTTCTACCAGATCCCCTATACAGCACTTGAAGTCTTACATGTCAGACAGCATTCTTCTATATATCTGCTGTTTCTTAAATTCGATTGCACACAGTCAAACATATAGGCCTGGTAGTAGGCCAAAATGTGCAAACTACAAAAAGACTACATAATATAGATTATTTATTGCAATCTCAATATTTGCATAGTAATGGATATACAACAAATTAAGAAACATAACAAAACAAAAATTCCTAAAAAATGTATTTTAACATAAAAATCAACGGGATCTCTAAACAATAAGTAATTTTTTAGGACTATGCACACATCCCCCTTTAAGTTTTTCCCTTTCTGTTTGATCATTGCCATGAAGTAAGGACTATTTTTGTCTGAAACGCGTTGGTTTTAGAGCCGGCTATGATTCAGGCATGTCTATTCTTTTATTCTTTTCTTACATTTTTAATGTTTATGGAATTTAATTTGGATCTTAATTTGTCCTTTCCTCACCTACTCGGTGCGCTGGATTCGTTTTCGTGCTATTTGATACATAGAGGTGTGACCACACACAGAGGCGCATCTGTGGTACTATCCTCAGGGTATGCCTCCATGGCTGAGAACAAGGCAAGACCGTACAGGCCTAAAAGAAGAGAGGCAACTGAATAAATTCGCTTTGACAGCACAATGCAGACTGTAGAGACCCATAATTGGATTTTTGCGCATTCAGATTATATTATCTCAACATACAATAAATAGGATGTCACTGTGGGTTACATAATGACCAACTACCACAATCATGCGAGAGCTAGGACAGATGATGGAGGTGGAACATAAGCTCCAACTCACAAGTTTGTATTGATGTCGAAGGATAAACAACTATCTACTCCATCATAATTAGTCTAAACGTGATATGTTTAACTACTATTTCATAATTTAGTTCTCATATAACTGTTTGCGACAAAAGTTATTGAATTGAGTGTGAACAGTTCTTTTAATACAGTACACATATTTAGCATAGACAAGTACCATTAATACAGGTAACTATCGAGGCAGAGTAGTGAGTCCGCTCTCTTAGGGTGTCTTTCACTGATACAGTGCTTTTTGGTGCGTTTTTGCGTTCGCTTTTCTTCAATGGCATTTAGCATGTTTTGTGTCGAAGGCACTAGCATAATCTGTTACATTGGCGCCAATCTAAAAGTATTGGCGGCAAATACATGCTGTGTTAGATTACTCAGCTGTGAGCTTATTATTTGCCAGCTACTATATTTATGTGCTAGACCAATGTAGCAGCATTAATTGCTGCGACTCTTCCTGCACAAAAGAATTCATAAAAGACAATCTCGAAACAAAGCCATCGCACTAGGTGTGAACCAGCACTGCCATACTAATAGAAAAACTAACAGATCTGTGAGAGCCGGAATTCCTTGCTGGTCACGGAGATGCTTGTCAGGAGCACATGAGAAACATGAAGTCTACACGAACTGCCCAAGGAGCCCTCAGAGACAGAATTGGGCAGCCAGGCACAGATCTGCCAAGGTTATCAAAAGAATTTCTGTAGCAATCAAGGTTCCTAAAAGCACATCGCGTGACAATGGGCCAATCACACATATGAATTCTAAACAGCTGAATAGAAAGAAATGTTCTGAAATACGATGTATTCCTAACAAAACACTACAACTCTTCCTCAATGATTTTCATGGATTTCTCTCCGTTCTTGCACGATTCTGTCTCTGCTCTCACATTGAAGTGAACCTATGCTAAAAATTTACAGACCTCTCCATTCTTGTCGGTGGGCAAAATAGCGTAAACTCGCCAATTGTATCCTATATTAACACTAGAGTTATAGCAGAATAAGATGATCTACGAACAGAGGTAACGGTGATTATATCAGAAGGATGGTCTTTGTCTTCTATAATCAATGACACTGCAAGGCAGAGGTAGACGAAGCAAGAAACCTCCGCTCAAGACCACTCATCGTCGCCTGCATAGAGATAGAGAGGTTCTCAGACGTTCGACTAGATAGCTATGGTGGACTCAATTGGGAGATGGAGAAGTTCCACAAAAATCAACTGTGGTATCCAGTACGAGACACATGATGGAGGCCGCTCTGCAATGTTGAGAGCAGTAGCACAAGAGTACACCAAGGAGAACTCGAGTGTTGCACCTTGGAGGACTGCTTTATTGCAGTAGGACACTAACACGAGTGACTGGTACATGGGACCAGACGCTGTGGACCTTATATCTGTAGCCGATCGCAGTCCTCTGAGCTAGCCAGTGCATCATTATAGGGAATTTTATCTGTAAACCCCCGACCATAAGCCACGCTAGTTCCACAACTGATTTTGCAGAAAATCTTGATACGGTGCGTGAAAACAGTGTCGGCATACTTCCAAGCGTTTATCTTATTAAGAACTGTGTTAGTCCACATCTTGACCTGAAAATGTCAACATTAGCAACATTCCAATAATCCGGAATATAAGGTGAAACACATGCAGAAGGTTTACTAATTGAGATTACATAAAAGAGTATCTGTCTGGTGCTGGTTATAGGAGACACCTCCTACCTTACGATTTGAACTTTTTCTGGTGTTAATTGTACAGGATGTCCGAGACTTTTAGATAAGAATGTTGAGTAGAAAACACGATACACTCCATTGGGCACAATATAGTGTAAACTACTTATTGCAGAAGGGTTTTCTTACTAAAGGAGTGTTTGTTCATAGCCAATCTCCTGTCCGTTCCCTAATACAATCACAACGGATCGAAATTTAGTCAAAAATTCTATAAGTAAACCTTGGTGGAATAGGTTAGGAGTGTGAAATACTGAGTCAGAAGTTTGTACACTCATTTACTAAAGGAGATGTGGTTATGCATTCTCAGCGAATCCTTAGGAGTCAAAAAAATTGATTATTCTAACCTTATATATTGCGATAGGTTTCCATCCCGGATAAATAAGTGTGAAATATGTTATAGAACGCAAGTATTTAGCGTTATCTAAAGGAGCAGTATATTGTTAGCAACAATATGTCATATGAACATTTGCTGTAGACAATCACCATTATGTCCAGAGTCTCTAAGTTAATTCAAATTTCATAGGTAACATAAGAGGTACAGAACGCATCTTCCCTGAATACTTCCCTCCATAACCCACTGTACGACTGTTCGTAATAGCCTGAAGTCCAGCATAAATATTTGCCGTCCGGGTGGCTGATCTGCAGAAACGTTAAACACAGGATGGCACAGTCACTGTGCTGCAGGATGACGCCTTGCTATTTCATAACATTATTGATCATTTATGTTTTCTAAATACATGAAATGCTACACGTGTCCAGAAGCCATCCCTTCGCTTGTCACATAAATAGGGCCTTCTGTTACCACACAAACCTGGCACTAAATGGAACGTGTATGAAAACAATAAACTGAATCTGAAGGGTATCAAACAAAGACGTCGACTTTCGACTGTTTTAGCCCACATACTCCCTCGTGTGTACACAGCAATCAGAGCGACCAGCTCATTCAAATTTAATTCAACTATCTATGAAGCACATATGTGAAATGATGGAGGAGATTCTGACTGGTTGTCTAATCGGGCAACCAACAGAAAAATAGTCACCACAATCACGCCTGGCGCACAGTTCACTCACCATATTTCGGGCTGGGGAAGGCTATCGTTCCCCCCCTGAGATGAGGTGATTGTCTCTTTCCCTCACAGTGCTTCTTACGTCTCCTCTGTTAAACTCACAGAATGTAGAAAAAATCAGCATATTACTATTGAAAAAACTGTAGCTATTTATTTATTGTGAACTTCTCTACGGCCATGGGATTGGTCTTCTCTCTGGACGGACATTTCGTCACACTTTACATAAATTCTCTAACCATTCAACATAGTAATTGATGTCTTATGTAAGAATTTTCAGATTGTATTGAAGCTACATCAAGATGAGTCAGGTGTGAACCTGGATACTCGAATGCTTTGTAAGGTGATACTTACATTACAGGGTCTGCTTTCTAAAATAGCTTTTCTAGGTGCCAATCATTCACGTGTTACAAGTAATAGGAGCCTCGGTTATGAAAAACGAGGGAATCTGCATTGGCAGTTTCATGGTGTGATTGACCAACGAGACATCACAATTGTAGTATGGACCCTAAGGGGTCCAATCCGTATCATATGAAAGAATTGCAACCATAAGAATTGCTGTAGATCAACGGCTCTCCATTCTGTACCAAACGAAAAAATCACATAAAAAGTATCCGAGTAATCATCGCATATGATGCAAAGCAAATCTTAGACGGCACATGAGTGAGAATAGAGGTAAAGCTTGTGATGTTATACTAGCTACACTGATCGCCTAGAAAGTTCCATCTGACATACTATTCTATCAGATAGACTGCCGTACTCATAATATCATATTATTTATGGGAAAGGTGACTGTCACAATGTTTCCACTAATGAGAATCTCTACAGGGGCAAATATTTTGGGTACAGGGCAACTCCTGGTATAAGGGCTACTACCCGACTTTTGGGTACTAAGGGGTCTACCTGGATATAGAGGGCCCATAAATTTTAAAGGGCTATTACCCGACTATAGGGGCTTTTCTATAGGGGTTGTATGGCTACCCAAATATGGGGTTTTACTGGTTAGGGGGGGCTACTCAGGGGGCTAATCTGGCTAAGGGCTATTCCCTTGGATAAGGTTTCTACTGGGCTAAGGGGGGTACTAGGGTCTACTGGTTATAGGGGCTACTACTGATTTTTGGGCTATTACCCGACTTAGGGGCTATAACCCGGTATTTGAGGGGAAAGTTGGGGGCTAAAAGGGGGTTTTTCCTGGGGCTTTAAATTGGGGGACTACGGGGGGGAAATTTTCTGGTACAGGGCTATACCTGGCAATATGGGGTATTTCCCCCCTATAGGGGCTACTACAGGGGCTATTACCTGACTATTGGGGCTATTACAGGGGGGCCACTTTGGTATGGGGGGTACTATCTGGAAACAAGGGGACTTCTTGGTATAGGGGGTATAATGATAGGGGCTTACTGGCATAGGGGGCTCTACAGGTTTTTCTACCTTTCTATGGGGGGCTACTACCTGGCATGGGATCTACCGGCTTTTTGGGGCTACAAACAGGGGTACTATCGATAAAGAGGGAAACTACCTAACTTTAGGGCTATTTATTTGTTTTTATGGGCTACTCAGGGGTCTATCTGACTACCAGGGCACTACCTAACTATAGGGGCTATTACAGGGGCTACTATCTTAATATAGGGGCTACTATCTGGCTACAGCGGCAACTATCTGGCTACACTGGCAATTTCCCCCTTTGGTTGGGGCTTTTACCTGACTTAGGGGGTTTGGGGGACTATGGGGGGTCTATGGGCTGTACTACCGAATATAGGGGGCTTCAACCTTACTATAGGGGCTATTACATGACTATAGGGGCTACTAAAGGGGGCTACTATCTGGCTACAGGGGGCTATCATGTCTATAGGCGTATTACCTGTCTTAGCGGGTACTAAGGGGCTCTCCTTGGCTTTGGGCTAGTTCTGGCTTCGGGGGTATACCTGGCGGTCGGGGGCTACGTGACTATAGTGGCTGCTACAGGGTCTACTACCTGATTATAGGGGGCTACTACCTGACTATAGGGGCTATTACAGGGGACTACTATTTGGCTACAGGGCAGGCTTGGACTGGGCCGCCGTGGGATCGGTGGATGCCCCCGGTTTGCACCGAGCCCGTGGGCCCCCCGGAAAGGCAGTGCCCCGCATCCTGCCTTTAAACCCCCGGGGCCCTTTGCGTCCCGAGTGTTTGGAGGGGGGGCCCCCAGGAGGGGGGGACTAAGGGCCTTGACCCCCGGGGCTCCCGGGGGTTTTTGCGGAGAAAGGGCCGTTTGCCCCTTCCGTTTTCCCACATGGCGGGTTTTAAAAGGCATTGGGGCCTTAAGCCTGCCAGGGGGCCCCCTTTTAAAGGAAGGAAAAAAGTGGGCGGGGGGCCCTTCCTCCCCCAGTCTTGGGTGTGTGTGTCGGGGGAGGCGGCCCACCACAAACAAGCATGGGGGGAAAGGAAAGGAGGGCCCCCACCCCAACAAAATTGGGTTTGGGGAGGAAGGGGCCCTAAACACACACAGGGGGGGGGCCCAGGGGGGGGGCCCTCCACAAACACATGGCTGGGGGGGGAGGAAGAGCCCCCACACACACATGGCTGGGGGGGGGGGAAAAAGGGGGGGCCCCCCACACAAACATGGCGGGGGGGGGGAAAAAAAGGGGGAGGGGGGTCCCCCACAAAACACTTTTTGGCGGGGGGAAAGGAAAGGGGCCCCCAAAACCAACATGGCGGGGGCAGGAGGGGGGCCCCCAACACACTTTGGCGGGGGCAGGGGGGGTTTGCCCCCACACAAGGCTGGGGGCAGGAGGAGGTGCCCCCACACACACATGGCTGGGGGCGGGAAAGGGGGCCCCCCACACACAATGGTGGGGGGGGAAAGGGGCCCCCCCACCCAGGGCCCGGGGGGCAGGGGGGGCCCCCGACCACATGGCGGGGGGTGGGGAGGAGGTGCCCCCACACAAGGCGGGGGGCAGGAGGGGGCCCTCCACACACACATGGCTGGGGGGGAGGAAGAGCCCCCACACACACATGGCTGGGGGGAGGAGAGGGCCCTCCACACACACATGGCTGGGGGGAGGAGGAGGTGCCCCCCCCAAAAGGGTTTGGGGGCAGGTGGGGGCCCCCCAACAAAACACAAGGCTGGGGGCGGAGGGGACCCCACAAAAGGGGGGGGAAAGGAGGGCTACGGGGCTTGGGGAGGGGGGGAAGGGGACCCCCCTGGCCCTGGAAAAGGAGGGGGCCCCCTTCCTCCTCCTCTGTTGCCCGGGCCGTGCTGATGGGGGAAACCCGGCGGGAGCGGGAACAACCACGCCCCTTCAAAAAAGCCACCCCCACCCCCACCCAACTGCATAACGGTTTCGGGAAAAAAAAAAGCCGGGGTAGACCCCCTTAGCCGGGTTAGGCCCCCCTTATCCCCGGGAAAGTAGGCCCCTAAAACCAAAGGTAGGGGCCCCTTAAATTTTCAGGTGGGGAACCCCCAAACAGGCAGGAAGGGCCCCCCTTGTAGCCAATTTTGCCCCTTGTACCCAAATAGTTTTGGCCCCTTGTAGCAAGGTAGATCCCCCTTTTTGCAATTAGTCCCCCCTTGTACAAGGTTAGAGCCCTCTTGTAGCCAGGCAATCCCCCCCTTGTACCCCGGGGTTGACCCCCTTTGCCAGGTAGATCCCCCCTTGAAACCCAGGTAGACCCCCTTGTACCAGGGGGTTGTCCCTATAGCCAAAGAGCCGACTTGAGCCGGGGGTAGCCCCCCCTTGTAGACAGTGCCCAAAAACCAGGTGATGCCCTTTAAAAATCCAGCTAACCCCCTTGTAGCCAGGTAACCCCCCTTTGTAGCCAAACAGTGCTCATTTAAGCCGGTAGACCCCCTTGGGGCCGGGTTTGTCCCCCCCTTGTAGCCAGAAGGTCCCTTTTCCCGGGGAAAACCCCCCTTGTAGCCAGTAGTGTCCCTTTTCCAGGGGGTCCCCCCTTGAAAGCCATTTTTGAGCCCCTTTTTCCCCGGTAGTTTTCCCTATAGCCCGGGTTTTGTCCCCCCTTTCCCTAGCCAGCTAAAGCCCCTTGTACCCAGGTAGAGCCCCTTTGTAGCCAAAAAAGTCCCTTTAAAAAACCCCCACCCAGGCATCCATTTTGTACCCAGGTAGAGTCCACTTGTACCCAAAAAGTAGGCCCCTTGTCCCAAGTAGATGGCCCCTTGTAGCCGGGGTAGTTTGGCCCTTGTAGCCAGGAAATTTTCCCCCCTTGTAGAAAATTTTTTTTTAGAGGGCCCCCTTTGTAGCCAGGTAAAACCCCGGCCCCCTTGTAGCCAGGAAGAGCCCCTTGTAGCCAGGAAGACCCCAACCCTTGTAGCCAGGTATGTCCCAAAAGCCATTTGGTCCCCCCTTGAAAACCGGGGTAGACCCCTTTTTGTAGCCTGGAAAGGCCCCCTTGTACCGGGCAGGCTCCCTTGTACCCGGGGGGGGGGGGGTAGGGGGCCCCTTGTACCCAGGAGTGCCCCTTGTAGTCAGGTAGAGACCACTTGAAAACCAGGTATGCCCCCCTGTAGCAAAATCCCCCCTTTGTAGCCGGAGGGGCCCCCTTGAGCCGGGTTTTTTTTCCCCAAAATAGCCAGGTAGTGCCCCTTTGTAGCCGGGAAATTCCCCCCTTGTAGCGAGGTAGACCCCCCTTGTGGGCGGGGGAGACCCCGCTTGTAGCCGGGGGGCCCCCCTTTGAAACCCGGGGAAAGTCCCCCCGGTAGCCAGGTAGAGCCCCTTTATCAGTTTTGCCCTAAAAAAGCCGGGTTGGGGCCCCCTTTGGGCCGGGTAGACCCCCTTAAAAGCCGGTAGGGGCCCCCCTTGTACCGGGGAGTGCCCCCTTATACCCCGGGGTAGACCCCCCTTGTAGCCAGGGAGCCCCCCCTTTTGTACCCAGGGAGTCCCCCCCTGTCCCCAGGTAGAGCCCCTTGTAGCCAAGTAGATGGCCCCTTGTAGCCAGGTAGATGCCCCCATGTAGCAATTTAAGATGACCCCTTGAAGAAAGGTTTTAAAACCCCCGGGTAGCCAGGCAATCCCCCCCTTGTAGCCTGATTGGGGCCTCCTTGTACCCAGGCGCCCCCCCTTTGAAAGCCAGGTAGACCCCCCTTGTAGCCGGGGAAGAGCCCCCTTTGGGTAGCCGGAAGGGCCCCCCTTGTACCTTTGTAGGGGCCCCTAAACCCATGGGGGTTTCCCCCCCTTGAAAAACCATTTTTAGAGCCCTTTGTACCCTGGAAAGGACCCCCTTGTAGCCAGGAAAGTGCCCCCCTTGTAGCCACGCAGAGCCCCATTGTAGTCAGGTAGAGACCACTTGTAGCCAGGTAGAGCCCACTTGTAGCCAGGTAGTGCCCCCTTGTAGCCAGGTAGAGCCCCCTCGTAGCCAGGTAGTTTCCCTATAGCCAGGTAGTGCCTCCTTGTAGCCAGGTAGAGCCCCCTTGTAGCGAGGTAGGGGCCCGCTTGTACCCAGTAAGCCCCCTTGTAGCCGGGTGGGCCCCCTTGTACCCCGGGGAGTGCCCATTTTACCCCGGGAAGACCCCCTTCTTTTAGGTAGTGCCCGCTGTAGCCGGGTTTTAGCCCCCCTTGGTACCCGGGAAAAAAAGCCCCCTTATAGTCAGGTGGGCCCCCTTTAGCCGGGGGATTCCCCCTTGTGCCGGGGAAGACCCCCTTATAGCCAGGAAGACCCCCCTTTTTACCAGGGAGGCCCCCTGTAGCCAGGTAGAGTCCCTTATAGCCAGGTAGTCCCCCGCTGTACCCAGGTATTTTTCCCCCTTAAGGGGTAAAAACCCCTTTTAGCCAGGTGGTGGCCCCTTTTTAGCCAGGCAGTGCCCCCTTTTTGCCAGGTAGGGGCCCATTTGTAGCCAGGGGGCCCCCTTTGTACCCAAATTGGGCCCCCCCCTTGTCCCCCCGGGTTGGCCCCTTTAGCCGGGTTTTTTCCCCTTTACCCAGGTAGGCCCCTTGTACCCGGGGGGAAGCCCCCCGAGGGGGCCGGGTAGACCCCCCTTTGTAGCCAGGGAGGCCCCCTTGTAAAAGGTAGAGCCCCTTCTAGCCAGGAGGCCCCCTTGTAGCCAGGTGGGGCCCCTTTTAAACCAGGGATTTCCCCCTTGGGGGGGAAAAAAGGGGGGGGGTGCCCCCTTTTTAGCCAGGTAGGCCCTTTAAATACCCCGGTTTTGGCCCCCTTGTAGCCGGTAGAGCTCCCTTTTTAGCGAGGGATTTCCCCCCTGTAGCCGGTTGAGCCCCTTATACCCCGGTTTGTCCCGCTGAAACCCCGGTATTTGCCCCCTTGTTCCGGTAGAACCCCCTTTTATAGCCGGGGTAGACCCCCCTTGTCCAGGGAGGCCCCCTTGTACCCAGGGGGGAGCCCCCTTTATGCCGGTAAGCCCCCTTGTACCAGGTAGAGCCCCCTTTGTAGCGGGGTTTAGTGCCCCCTGTGGGCCAGGGTTGGCCCCTTATGGGCCGGGTTAGTGCCCGCTTTAGCCAGGTAGTGCCCCCTTGTAGCCGGGTTTAGACCCCCCTTAAAAGCCGGGGGGGAAAAACCCCCTTTTGTAGCCAGGGGGGAACCCCCCTTGTAGCCGGGGGAGTCCCCCCTTTTGTACCCAGGGGGAGCCCCCCTTATACCCAGGTAAGCCCCGGGAAGCCAGGTAAGTCCCTTTTTTGCAAGGTAGTGCCCCCCTGTACCCGGGTTTGGGGCCCCTTTTATGCCGGTTTGAAAGACCCTATAGCTAATAAAAAAAAAATAATAAAAAACTACTTACCCACCACCTCCCTGCAGCTCGTCCAGCCCCCAATGATCTCCCGGCCCGGGGAGGATGCGGGCCAAAGGGGGCCCAAGCGTCGCGGGGGGTTTGTAGTAGAGCTGGCGTCACCCCCCCCTGCGCCTTTTCCTGAAAATTAGGGGTTTTCAAATCCCCCGGGCCCTCCCCCATAAAAAAAACCCTCGGGGACAGAAGAGCAGACACACAGCGCAATTTTGGCGTTACAGTTTTTAAAAACCGGGGTTTGGATTTTAAAAAAAAATTTGGAATAAACGCTCCCCTTTTTAAAGCTGTAAAAGGTTTGGTACAGCTCACTTTAAAGCTCAAATTTAAAAGCCCACAGCGGGATCCCTGCCCCTCGCCCTCTCCGACCCTTTCGGGGAAACCCTTTCCAAACTGCAGCCCAGCGGGGGTAGAAAGAAGGGGCACCGTGACCGAATGACATTTGGGTTTCCCCTTTACGCTTTCAGGGGCAAAAACAATTCAAAGAAAAGCCAAAATAAGCATAAAACTTTGGGTTTTTTTAAAGTAAAAAAATAAAACAGGGAAGCTGATCTGTATTGAAGCGGGAAACCGGGCGGAGAAGGCGAAGGGGGGAAAGATCCCCCTGCCTCCCCGCAGCTGGACCCGCCGGGGAGGGCCCCCCCCCCCCCCGGGCCCCCCCCACCCGCCTGTAAGGGGAAAGGCCTGGGGGGTTTTCCCCAAAATAGGCACCCGCCCCAAATCTGGCCCCCGCCCGCCCTTTTTAAAAAACCCCCGGCCCGGGCGGCGGAAGGGTTTGCCGACTCTTTCCAGGGTGGGGGGTGTGACCCCTTTTTACCATGGGAAAAAGAGGGGGGGCAATTGATTCTAAAGAAGTGGGGGAAATTTGTTTAGAATTCAGGAAAACTTCGGTTTCTGAACGGGAAACGAAGTTTGGGGGGCTTCGGGTTTAAAAAGTGTGCTTTTTTGATAAAATGGCGCGAGCCATTGGGGTTAAATGGGGAAAAGCACCGGGAGGAAAAAGGGGGATAAACCCTTTCAAGACATGTGAAAGATAAGCCAATCAATGGAAAAGGGGGGGGTTCTGTGAGCCCCCCGCCCAAAAATAAATTTCCCGGGCGCGCGGGGAGCTCACACTCCCCTCACTGTTTCTGATCAGGGAAGGTGCTGCCGCGGTCTTGGGTTTTGAAGAATGAATTTTTTTACAGGGGAAATTTTTTGGGGGGTCTCAAACTTGTCTCAGAAAATCTTTTTCTTTTTTCTTTTCCCGATTTTGGGGGGGTATTGGTCTCAAGTCCCGTGTGCGTCCAGTGCACTGCATAAAAAATTTTAATGTTTCTGCCACAGGGACCCTTGAATATCCAAGGGGGGTCTAAGCCTTTTCCCGTTGTATTTCTTTAAAGAAACAGCGTTTTTTTCAAAACAAAAAATACCACTTTTTTATTTTTGGTGCTCAAATTTTTTGGGGGCAATTTACATCCCGGGGTTAATTAAGCTTGTTCTGCCTGTTGTAAAACCCAAAAAACCTCATTTTAACGCCAAAAAATATACATTTTCCTGTAGCATAATTCCCCAAGCGAAGGGTTTAAATTTCAATTTTTTTCTCTTGTTTTGGGGGGCGTAAAAAAAAAAGCCATTGTAACAAAGCTACAAATTTCTAGTTTTGGGGGTGACTCAATTGTTTTGGGGCAATTTAATCCAGGGGTTTAAATTTAAACTTGTTTTTTTAGCGTGGTGATCCAAAAAAAAACCCTCATTTTCAACCCCCAAAATTTATACATTTTTCCTGTTGCATAATTCACAATGCGAAGGTTTAATTACAATTTTATCTTCTGTTGTGTGGCGTAAAAAAACCCCGCATTGTCCTCGCATTTGTGTAACACCGTACAAAGCTATAGTTGTGTGGCTCAATTCTTTGAGCATTTACATCAGGGGTTAATTAAGCTTTGTTTTTCAGCTGTGGTGCTCCAAAGAAACCGTCATTATCACAACGCCAAAATATATACATTTTACCTGTAGCATTAATTCACAAGCGAAGGTTAATTACAATTTTTTCTCCTGTTGTGTGGCGCAAAAACACCGCATTGTAAACACGCTACAAAGCTACTAGTTTGTGGTGGCTCATTTTTTGCGCAATTTACAGCTCAGTGGTTATTTAAGCGTTGTTTTTCAGCTGTGGTAATCCCAAGAAACCTCATTTTCCATGCTAAAATATATACATTTTTTCCTTGTAGCATAATTCACAACGAAGGTTAATTACCTATTTTATATCTTGTTGTGTAGGTAAAAAACACGCATTGGTAACACGCTACAAGCTACTGTTTGTCTGGGGGCTCAATATTTGTTGTGCCCGCCAATTTAAATCCAGGGGGTCACGTTAATCGTTGTTTTTCAGCTGTGGTGATCAAGAAACCGTTCATTTCAACGCCAAAATACTATACATTTTTCCTGTAGCATAATTCACAAGCGAAGTGTTAATTACAATTTTATCTCTTGTGTGGCGTAGAAAACACGCAATGTAACACGCTACAAGCTACGTAGTTTGTGGTTGATCAATTCTTTTGCGCAATTACATCCAGGGAGTTGGGCGGGGGGGAGGGCGTGTAGGTTAATTAAGCGTTGTTCTGCAGTCTGTATCAGAGTAAAAGAAACTGATTTTTCACCTCCACAGAAGAAAATCTGTAGCATTAATTCGATATCCTGAGAAGGTTAATTAAGCCTGTTTGTGCTTTTATATTCACAGTAAAATACACAGAGTTTTAAACGGGCACAACAAGTCATTTTTCCTGACCATTTGTGGAAGCGCAATTTATATCCAAGGGTTACCAAGCTTCTTAGTTGGGTTCATTTGGCATCAAATACCAGGGTGTGTAGTTATCATATACAGATTCTTCATTCAAACAGTGTCTGTACATTTAGAAACAAAACAGTTTATGTCAGACAGAGAGG
Organism: Phyllomedusa bahiana; assembly: GCA_025379985.1. NCBI lineage: Eukaryota > Metazoa > Chordata > Amphibia > Anura > Hylidae > Phyllomedusa > Phyllomedusa bahiana. The sequence continues at coordinate 59,535 of JAODAL010019055.1, forward strand.
TGGCAGGCTTTCAACTGGCGAAGTGGCTGAGGCACAAACATTCAGTGCCCAGGTGCAGCACAGCAAGGTGACGTCGCAGCAGGGGACACTCGGTGAGGCCACAACTGGCCACTGTCATCTAGCGGCCGATCGTACTGACTAACAACCCAGTGGTTCTTGATTGGTAGATAGGTCATCCACTTCCTCCCAGATGAATCTGAAACCCCAAGCCATAAGAGTCATGGGAACGTAAGACACATCCCTTAGTTGGACTGGCACCGGGAGAGGTTGTCGCTGGACCTCACCTGTTACTCAGGTCAACGCCTTTGTCCATCCGTTCCCTCAGCCAAGAGATTCTTACTATGTGGTCTGGCTCAGCGGCCACTATATAGCGAGGATGAATAATATGAGGAGGGCAGTCAGCAGCTACTTGTCAGCGAAGAAATGGCGGACAATATCCCTGCTTCTATGCAGTGGGCGGCAAAGTATAGATGTGAGAGGAGTGGCATGGGGAGGTCATGTTGTGAGGGGTCAGCCTCATGTACAACGACCGGGTGATGAGGATAGCAGTGATGATGAAACACAAATAGATGATGGTTGTAGTTCCGAGATGCACTTGGGAGCGGTGAAACCAAGGCTTCATATCGTCAGGAGAGTGGCGTCAGCCTTGCGCACGTTTTCAGCAGCGGCGCAGCCAGCAAAGTGGGTCGTGTGCCGTGAGTCAGCAGGATAGCAGCAGTGTGAGGTCGGGAGCCAGCGGCTACGGGGCTAAATAAAACCCGCTTCGCAGGTCAAGAAAGTAAGCCGGCACAGGGGCCAGCGATGGCAGCGGCGCAGTAGTCACTCATTGGGACGCCAGTTGAGGCGACTAAAAACGATACTCGGCGCTGTGGCGTCTTTGCTAAGACACTCGGAGCGAGGTGCCGAATATGGGTATATGTACGAATCTGTAAGCAGGAAAGTGATAGCGATGGCCAGGGAGCTAAAGTTGGCACCACCGCTTCGACAGTCAAACAATGCAGGCGTCTCCATCGGTGTGGCCTGGGAAAAAAAGAAAGTGCTCAGATGTGGTGCGGTCCATCCTGCAACCGCAGCAAAATACAAATAAGCAGCAGCAGCCAGGCGCCAGAGTGGCAACGCATGCCATTGCAGCCATTTTCTAAAGCTCGCACCACCTCTGCAGAAGGGAGATGTTTCTCTTTGAATATCTCCACATTCCAGATGCTCCTGCCTCCTCGTACTCATGGCGCCAGCAGTCGATTCAGCGAGGCGATTGCAAAGAGGACAACAGTATACCGTCCAACCATCCTAAGGTGCCAGCAGTCTGATACGTGTGCTCCGGTCCAAGTTGTGTGTACTCGCAGTCTTGACCTCCTCTTTCCAAATGGTGGACTCGGCCACCGTTCTGAGAACTAATGGCTTGTGCGCAGCCGAGATGGAGAGTTCACAAGCCGTAATTTATTTCCTCAAAAAGGCAGTACCAGCACTTCATAAATTATGTAGAACAGAAAGTGGAGTCTCTCTGAGGCTTATAGGTTATAAGGTTTGTTCAAGGTGCACGGGCAGCTGCGGACGTTGGAGCTTGTAACTACGGGTCGGGCCAGTACATGTCCTTTACGGCCACTGTATACCCGTCCGTCTGAATGTCTTCCCTGCCCAGGCACACAACAAAGGACAGGAGACGCCGCTTTATCCTCACGTTGTCAAACAGCTGACTCCTGCGCCAATGTCCGCCTCCTCCTCCAACCACCACCATCTCAGCCTCTACAAGTACTGCTCCATCTTTACCACATGTGTAGGGCAAGCGGGGTCACGCAGTTCATACAAACTGGATTGGTTGCCTCGGCGAACGAAGGAAGTCACCTCAGAGGGGAACTGCCTCTGCGTCATGCAGCAAGAAATCGACGTGTGGCCTGTTCTCCACTGCCAATGCAAATCGAGAACCATGGTGACGGACAATGGCGAGGAACATGGGGATTGTCGCGCGCTGCAGTGCACAGAGGTAGGAATGGTCTTGACCGCTGCATGGCAGCACGTGTTCAATCTGGTTGTGAAAAAGGTTCCTGAAGTCTTCCACCCATCTTAAGACATTCTGAAAATGGCAGGAAACTGTGCATGCACTTTATCCATTTCGTACAATAAGCAGGATCACCCTCCTCAAGTTGCAGCGGCAGACGCCTCCCCCAACACACTCGGATATGCGATGTTCACACGCTGGAATTCCAGACTGCACATGTTGGACGACTGTAAGTAACAGAGAAAGGCCATTAACGATTTTTTGATTGATCCAGCAGTCAGAAGTACTCCCCTGTGTAAATTTGGATGTCTGCCGAGTGGAGTGCTCATGCGTGACACTGCCGTTTGTTGAGGCCATTCGAGGAGGCGACGTTATTTGTCAGTCGCTCCAGGGACTACGGGGGATGAATAACGTCATTCCAAATGCTTCATGTCGTGGAACAGATGCTGAAAAAATCTGTCTGGGCAGGGGACTGGAGACGTGGCGACTACATCTCGCGGGGACACATGAGTCCGGTGGGGACTGAATGGAGGAGGAGGAGGAGGAATTGGTGCAGAAGCATTTTCTGGTGAAATGAGTGGATTTTCTACCCAGGGATACTAGAGGAGGAGGAGACAGGAGCAGCTGGAGGAGTTAGATGGAGATGAGGAAGACGAGGCAGATGACCGCAAAGCACCGTGCAGTATACAGTGGAGATGGAGGCAGGGAGCCTAATCAGAGTTCACTTGTGCAGATGGCCTGCAGCATGCTGATTTGCCACTGTCTAGTTGACAGTCCGATTTAGTCAGCATCCGGCAGAGGGATGCTTCTGGTCTCTCCACCTATTGGAGCCTCACTATACCGCGTCCAAAATGGAGGCCTTTTTCCCAGGATTGAGAGGGAGGACAAACTAAAATAATATAGGGAAAAATCCTCCGTAGTCTGTTGGCTGCCCTGCCTATGTGCCGGCATCGATCCATCCTCTGACAGGCTTCTGACCGGGGGGGTTCTTCAGCGCTCACGTACTACTGCCGCGGCTGCCGGGGGAATGGTGGGGGGGTCGGAGCAGTCTAGACTCCATCAGCAGTAACCTAAGTCTGGGAGTCACTGATGAGCTGCTTTCTTCACCCGCCCTAGTGAGGAGGGCAGTCAGCCAGCAGCAGCTGCAGACCTGGGAGCAAGACCCTGAACACAATCAGGTGGTGGGCTACTTGGACAGCACTCTGCCACCCCAGTTAGAAGATCCGCGCTGGACTACTGAGCAGCCAAAAACGGAGGATTGTGGCCGCAACTTGCGAGCGAGTTTAGCAGTGGGAGAAGAAGCTGTCATGTTACCCGGCAGTAGTGTGGAATCAGAAGCTGGGTGTTCAGTGCGGCGGGGGCCATCGTTACCGCAAGTGAGAACCGTTGTCACGGGAAATGTGGACGGACGACTGACCTTGTCAAGATGAATCAGGCGTGGATTCGGCCAGGATTTCCACACACCAATGCCTTAGGCGGCAGACCTACAGCAGCCATGAACGGCCTCACCAAACTCGGTGAGAAATGGTTGGGTTAAAACTACCTGCCTCAGCCACTATTCTGATTTGACCGCCACCCGCCTGATGCCACACATCTGCTGACAGTTTCTCCATCTGCCTTAACAACCATCTTTACCAGGGACTGTATTGCAACCCACTCCACACTCTGTAATTGTGCCACGGTCTGACCTTCATGCTGTGCTGTGGCTGCTACCGTGACCTCCACACTGTGTCATTTGTGCCACTGTCTGACCTCATGCTGCTTGCTCCTGCCGCTGTACCTCACTCTTCTGTCATTGTGCCATCTGTGAGCACTTTTCCTGTTTTTGCCACCTCCAGAATGTCATTGTGCCACTGTCTGACCTCATGCTGGCTGTTGTGGCTGCTGAGTGACCTCCACTCTCTGTCATTGTGCACTGTCTGACCTCTGCTGCTGCTGCTGTGGCTGCTGCCGGTGACCTCCACCTCTGGTCCTTGTGCCACACTCTCGACCCTCATGCTGTTTGCTGTGGCTGCTACTGTGACCTACACACTGTGTCATTGTTCCCACTCTGTTGCCCTACATCCTGTTTTGCCACCTCCAGAATGTCATTGTGTCACTGTCTGACCTCATGCTGTGATGTGGCTGCTTGCCGTGACCTCCCACTCTCTGTCATTGTGACACTGTCTGACCTCATGCTGCTTGTTGCTGTGGCTGCTGCTGGGGACCATACACACTGTGCTTTATGCCACTGTGTGGACTCCTCCTGTTTTTCCACACTCCAGAATGTCATTGTGCCACTGTCTGACCTCATGCTGCTGCTTGGCTGCTGGCCGTGACCTCCACTCTGTTGTCATTGTGCCACTGTATGACTCATTGCTTGCATGCTGTGGTTGCTGCCGTGAACTCCCAGTCTGTGTCATGTGCCTACTCTCTGCCTCATGCTGTTGTCCTGCCGCCCAGTTCACCTCCACTCTATGTCATTGTGCCACTCTGTGGCCTTTCCTGTTTTTGCCACCTCAGAATGTCATTGTGCACTGTTTGACCTCAGATGCTGCTGCTGTGGGCTGCTGCCAGTGTCCTCCACTTCTCTGTCATAGTGCCTCACGTACTGAACTCATGCTGCTGCTGTGACTACACCACTGTGTCTTTGCCAATCTGTGGCCCTACTTCCTGTTTTTGCCACCTCACAGAATGTCATTGTGTCCTCACTGTCTGACCTCATTTGCTGCTGCTGTGGCTGCTGCCGGTGACCTCCACTCTCTGTCATTGGCCACTGTTCTGAACCTCATTTTGCTGCTGCTGTGGCTGCTGCCAGTGACCTCCACTCTCTGTTCGTTGTTCCCAGTCTGACCTCATGCTTGGTGCTGTGCTGCTGCTGTGACCTCAACACTGTGTCATTGTTATGCGATGTCGTGACCTCATTGCTGCAGCTGTGGCTGCCTGCGTGGACCTACACACTGTGTAATTGTGCCACTGTCTGACCTCATGCTGCTTGCTTGGCTGCTGCTGTGCCTCACACTGTGTCATTGTGCCGACTCTGTGGCCTACTCCTGTTTTTGCCACCTCCAGAATGTCATTGTGTCCACTGTCTGACATCATGCTGCTGCTGTGGCTGCTGCCGTGACCTCACACTCTTGTCATTGTGCCACTGTCTGACCTCATGCTGCTGCTGTGGCTGCTGCTGTGACCTACAACTGTGGTCCTTTATGCCACTCTGTGGCCTACTCCTGTTTTTTGCCACCTCCAGAATTAAATTGTCCACTGTCTGACCCCATGCTGCTGCGTGGGGGCTGCCGGACCACACACTGTGTCATTGTGCCACTGTCGACCTCATGCCGCTGCTTTCGCCGGACCTCCCACCTTGTCATTGTGCCTTCACCTCATGCTGTTGCCCTGCCGCCGTACCCCCACCCTGTCATTGTCAATCTTGGCCTATTTCCGTTTTTTTGGGCCCCCCCAGAATTCATTGTGCCACTGTTTGACCTCATGCTGCCTTTTCCCCGGACCCCCCCTTTCATTTTCCCCTTCTTTTCCCCTGCCCTGTGGGCCTCCCCTGTTCTTTTTCCCTTTTGGCCCCCTCCGTTTTTCCCCCCCTCCTGTCATTGTGCCCTGTTTACCTCATGCTGCTGCGGGCTGCTCCGTGACCTCCACTCTCGTCATTTGCCATGTCTGACCTCATGCTCTGCTGTGGGTCTGGTGACCCCACCTTGCATTGTTTCCCTGTCTGGGCCTCATCTGGGGCTTTTTGGCTGCTGCTTCCCCACACGTGTCTTGGCCCTGGCCTATCTGTTTTTGCCCTCCAAATTTTCTTGTGCCCCTGTCTGACCCCATTTTTGCTTGCTCGCGTACCCCACACGTGTCATTGTGCACCGTGGCCCACCCTGTTTTTGCCACCCCCAAAAATTTTTTCCACTGCTGACCTCATGTGCCCCCCCTCACCTCCACACTCTGTCACTGATGTTGCCCCCCTGAGCTCTCACTTTTTTTTTTCCCGCTTTCGTGGCATGAATTTTTCAGGACATTCCCCCTTCGTTTTTTTGGTCATTTTGCCCCTTTAAGTGCCCCGGGAATTTTATAGGAAGCATTTAAAGGGCGGCGTATTGCGTTTTTCATACTAAAACACAACATTTGTATGAAGACCCCAAACCAAACCCCCGCATTTTAAACATGGCACAAAAAAGTTCCACAGCACCCCAGGGTCGTGCACCCCGGAAATAGCGTTTTTTTAAAGTGATCGTGCCCAGTAATTCGAAATAATTTTTTTTTGCCGAGAAATTCGGCGAACACTCCGTGAACGAAACGAATTTCGGGAATTTCGCACATCTCTAAGCCATGAAGTTTCGCTGTGTGTGCTTTATGAAGGGGAATCTGCAGCCTGGGCTGACTGGAGTCAGGGCGAGGTCAAGGTATGGCTTTGAGAGGAGTAGAGTGCACACCACCAACACACCGCGCATCTGCGCTCGTCTCCCTACTACATTGTAACATAGTACGGTTGACATGAGTCCATCCAGTTCAACCAAGGCTGGGTAAAAACAGGGTGAAGGGAGGGAGACCAGGAGGTCCAGCCCCGCCTCCCCACTGGTGAATGCCCTGAAACCCACAAAGGCAAGGAACCAATCTGCTCCTAGGGGAGACCATCTCTGATAACCAGAGCTCGACACCAGACAGGTATCCAGAATCTTACATAGTACGTACACATTCATATTCTTTACTTTCAGGTAATGATATCTGAAGCCTTGCTATGTACGCCTCACATGTGTCGTTGCTGTGTCCAGCTCACCTCAGCAGCTATTCCACAGTATTCAGGAGTTGTTACAGTGTATTCATAGGTTGTGGCTCGTAAAGATATACCTTTACCTCACCTGGACTCCTGTCGTTCCCCAGGCTGCAGATGCCCCTTGATAAAGGCACACCTACCGAAAATCTGTCTGCACACCCAAACGGCTCAATCACCAATCTGGAAGGTGAATGACACATGTTGTGCAAACATGTGTGGTCACCTCCCTAAATAATATGTATTTATGGAGGTTTCTGTATTCCTATGACTTTCTAGCACATTTGTAGAATAAATCACAAGCATACCTTACTTGTGGTTGCTGTGGATTACCCTAGTTTGCTGTGTAGCGCCCATTCATGGTGAAATTCTGTAATTGATTTTGTTGGTCGGACTCAACTACCTTGTTGTTGTTTGTGTCATCTGTACAGAAAACTGCTCAGCAGCTCTGTTTCATTAATCGTGCCCCTATGTGAATGGGGCCTAAAAGCAAAGATCACCTTTAAAGCTCCGTTCACACCACACTTGGACTTTACATCTGACATCTACATTTGAATGTAAAAACTTTATGTAAATGGATGGTCCAGAAGACCATCCATGGCCGTGTTGATCCAGAGGAAGATGAAAACCCCTGTGAGGGAAAGATGACTATCACCTCATCTTCAGGGGGGAACATAACTTCCCCACCAAAATATGGTGATGAACTGTCCAGGTGTAAGTATTTCTGTGTTGCCCATAGGCAACCAGTCAGATCTTCTCCATCATTTACATAGTGTCTGAGAAATGTGGAGGGTCGCTCTGATTGCTGAGGGCAACAGAGAAAGTCTTAGATCATGACAGTTTTCATACACTGTTCCCCTTAGTGCTCAGGTTTGTGTGGAAGGTTTATGACAGCGGTGGCTCTGGCACACGCATCTATTTGCTGCACTTGTCTATGAGGTATAGCACCAGGTGCCATGTGTTATAACGCGTTTCTGCAGGATTCAGCCCAGGTCAAATATTTCTCCTCTTTCAGCCGGGAGCAGAGGTTTCGAACTTTAATTCTGAAAATCATTAGAGGACTGGGACATAAGGTGTTTGTTCTACAGAAGGTATAATGACATATTTTGCTAACAATACTCCCGTTATATTGGAAAACGCTTCTATAAAATATTCACACTATATTTCCGGATTATCGAAATTTTGCTAATAATTTGACTCCTAAGGAAGGAGATTGTCTATCCACATCCTTTAGTATAGAAAAACCTTCAGCAACGTGTTCCATATTTTTCCGGATTATCGGATTTTTGCTAAAATTTTACTAATAAGGTCAAGTGGCTGCTAACAACACTCCTTTAATAAGAAACACCTTCTGCCCTGTCTCACAACATATTCCGAATTATCGGAATTTTTCTAAAAGTTGACACCTAAGGTCAGGAGGTTCCTAACAACACTACCTTAATAAGAAACACCTTCTGCCCTGTGTTTCACACTATATTCCGGATTATCGCAATTTTGCTAAAATTTGACTCCTAAGGACAGGAGATTGCTAACCACACTCCTTTAGTAAGAAAAACCTTCAGCAACGTATTTCACACTATATTCCGAATTATCAGAATTTTGCTAAAATTTGACTAATAAGGTCAGGTGGCTGCTAACAACACTCCTTTAATAAGAAACACCTTCTGCCCTGTTTCACAACATATTCCGGATTATCGGAATTTTTCTAAAAGTTGACACCTAAGGTCAGGAGGTTCCTAACAACACTACCTTAATAAGAAAAACCTTCTGCCCTGTGTTTCACACTATATTCCGGATTATTGGAATGTTGCTAAAATTTGACTTTTCAGGTCAAGATGTGACTAACACAGTCTTAATAAGAAAAACCTTCTGCCCTGTTTCACACCATACACAGATATAGAGAAACATGGCTTATGGAGGTACAGCCCTAAATGCTCTGGAGCTCCAGCATCGTACAGAATAAGAGACACAGCGTGTCCCATGTACCTCCAGTGTAGTGCTGCATAAAGCCCTCCTGTGCCACATCTCTCCATGTACCTCTTGTGCTCTGCTCCACATAGCCTCCCTATGTCACTGCCACCTATGGCCACATTGTCAACTTCTGACAACCAATCTTTAGGAGTTTGTGGATCAATTTTCGTGCTGGCAATTATAAAAGCCAAAGCCCTTTTTTATAACACGTTCCTGTTCTAGATCTCGATTCTGTTATAACTGCATAATTAGGAACACTGGCGGATTTCGCTATTATCCCACCGACAAAGGAATGGAGAGGTCTGTAATTTTTGCATAGGTTACTTTCAACTGTGAGAGGAGCAGATTCTAAGAAAAGAAAAAAATATCCAGAAAATACATTGGTTTGTTTTGTAAATAATTAATTTGCATTTTTATTGTGTGAATAAGTTTGGTCGCCGGACGTCCAGCAAAGAATTCGGCTCTCAACACCTGTTAGTTTTTCTTTATGGGTGATTTCACAACCGTGCGCTTTCTGGTGCGTTTTTGGTGCGTTTTTCAAGCATTTTGTTGTGCAGGAAGGGCACAGCAATTAATGGGCTTGTTCATTGCTGAAAAAAAATCCCGGACAAAAATTGCAGGAAATTTTCCGCGATTTTACCGTGATTTTTGCCGCCATTTTTTTTGCAGCAATGTACAGATTAAAGGGTGTGCCTTCATACAAAAATAAAGCATTGAAAAATGCATCAAAAACGCACCAAAAAAAACCCCGTGTGAAAGCAAACCTAAGAAGCCTCCTACTCTGCCCTTTTAACCCCTTTTTTTAATTGTACCCGGGTTTTAACTTGGTTTTCCTGTATAAAAAACACCTGTTCACACTTTTAATCTTCCAACAGTGGGTAATTCCGGGGTTGCGGGGGAAACGTTTTTTCCCCGGGGGCCCCTGCGCTTTGGGGGGCCCCGGGGGCAAACTGTACTCGTCCGCTTTCCCCGGTAATTTCCCCTCCTGGGCCCCCCAGGGGAGTGGGGAAATTAAAAGGGTTTACTGGGCCCGGGGGGGGAAAATGACGGGGCCCGGGGCATATCCCTCTGAACGCCCAGGCCCCCCGGCCCGGGCGTTCGAGGCGCGCTGCTCGGTATAGAGGGAAGGGGCGCCCATCGCTCCGCTTTGTTTTCTTTTTCCCCGCGGCCCTCTGTGGTTACGTGGGCGCGCGCGGTGACGTCCATCACCGCGCCGCCCGCGGTGAGGCAAGGTTGAGGGGAGAGCAGGAGGGGAAACGAGCGGCGCATCGGGGGGGGGCTGTGGACCGAGGGGGGAGTAAGTTTTTTTTCTTAAATTTTTTCTACCCCTTTTTGCCTTTCCCTTAAAACCCCCCAAAATTTCCCGCCCCATACCCCCCCAAAGCCTGCCCATTGCCCCCCCTTTTTGGGTGCCTTATTGCCCCCTTTGGGCCCGCCATTTACCCCCCCATTTGGCCTGCCTTTAGCCCCCCAATTGCCATTGGGCCCTTTGCCCCCATTTGCCTACCTTTTACTCCCCATATGCCTGCCTATACCCCCTTTTGCCTCCTTTTAGCCCCCCCTTTTTGCCTACCTTTAAAACCCCCTTTTTGCCTGTTTAGCCCCCATTTGCCCGCCTTTTTGCCGCCATATGCCTGCCTATAGCCCCCCTATGCTGCCTATAAACCCCTTGGTGCTTTTTAGCCCCCATATGCCTGCCCGCCTATACAGCCCCCCATATGGGCCCGCCTGCCTGCCCATACAGCCCCTATTTTTCCTGGGCCTGCCTTTTACAGACCCTATAAAGCCCGCCCGCTTTTTACCGCCCCCCATCTGCCTGCTTTCCGCCCTATTTTCAGCCCGTATTGGGCCCGCTTGCCGGCCTAATTTCGCCCCCTATTGCCCTGGTGCCTTTTTCAAACCCCCTTTTATGCCCGCCTGCCCTTTTCAGCCCCCTTTCTGCTGCTTTCCTGCCCATACAAACCCCCTAGCTGCCTGCCGGCCTTTTTAAGCCCCTATTATGCCTGCCTGCCTTTTTCGCCCCCCCAAATGCCCTGCCCGCCTATACAGCCCCATATGCCTGCCCGTTCAAACCCCCCATATGCCTGGTTCTTCAAACCCCATATGCCCGCCGTTGTTCCCCCCAAGCCCGCCCGTTTTTACCCCCACACGGCCCGCCCGGGCTACTTATTTTGGGGGGCCCCTTTTGTACCCCAAACCCTTTCCTATTTTGGCCCCTATAGCCCACCCCAAACCCCCGGGCTACCTTTTAGGCTTCCCTTTAGGGGTACCCAAACCCCGCCTGCCCATATGGGCACTCTTTGGCTACCTTAAAACCCTTTCCTTTTGGGGCCCCCCTTTTAACCTATTTTAAAACCCTGCCTGCCCAAAATGGAAACCCCATTTTGCCCCGGGGGGCGGGGGGTGTGGAAAAAAGTAAAGGATTCTAAGATTTTGTGTTTTAAAACTGCAGGGGGCAAGGGGGGGAGATGTTTTTAAAAAATGGGGAAATGGACCCGGGGTCGAAAAAAAAAAGAGTTTGCAACCCACTGGTCAGAGAAACCTTTACCTGTGGGGTTTACAAAATGTAATGGCAATGTAAACACTTTTATGTAGGGGAAAGGGTGTGTAACCCCTGCTGTCTACCCTTATGGTCACTGTATGGAAATAAAAAAATTTTTCAGTTTTCAGGGGGCTGGGGTTTCTCTGGTGTTTACCACTATATGGTTGCTTTTGGAGGAAATTACAGTCTGCCGAGCCCGTGTACAATGGTTTTCTAAACCCCTATAAAGGTTTACTGTTTTGGAGGGAAAAAATTTAGTCGGGAGAGCCTGTGTTTAAAAAGGGGGTCCCACCACAAAATGGTCACTGTATGGAGGTAATATACAGAAACCCGTGTGCTTTTGGGGTCTACCTTATTTTGGTATGTTTTGGTGGTTATATAAGATTTTAAAAGGCTGGTACATGCTGTTACCCCTTATGGTCACTGTTGGGGGGTAATATACAGTCTGCAGGCCCGTGTTTCATGGTGTCTACCACTTTTTTTTTGCTTTTTTTTTTATTTTTGGGGGGTAAAAATACAGTTCGAGGCCGGGGTACAAAAAGGGGTCCTTTTCCCACTAAGGTCACTGAAAAGGGGGGGAAAAAATACAGTCTCAAAAGGGCCCGTGTACATGGTGTCTACCCCTATAGGTCAATGGATGGAGGTAAATTAAGAGCCTGTGGGCATTGGTGTCTTACCAAATTTTTTGGTCACCCGTTTTGGTTTTGGGTTTTTAAAAGCCCCGCATCCCCGGGTGAGTTCCTGCTGTTACCACTATATTTGGGCCTGTATGGTTTGGGTTTTATACAGTCTGCAGAGCCGTTGGGGCAATGGTGGCTACCACTATATGGTCAGTATGGTGGGGTTTTTTCAGTCTGCAGGCCTGTTTTACACTGTGTCTACCATATATGGTCACTGTATGGTGGTTATTACAGTCTGCAGAGCCTGGGGTACACTTTGTATTTAAAACCCCCTTTTTTTGGGCACTAAAATTATTTTATATTAAATTTTTATTGACAGGGTTTTTGGGCTTTGTGTTAAATGATCAGTAATAGTTGGGAAAGGGGTTTTTATTTTAGTCACTTTGTGGTCATTTTTTTGGGGCCTATAATAATTTTCATGCCAAAATTTTCCCCCTTTTTGGCGGGGGGGTTCCCCCTAATTTTTGGGGGCCCTCCCGCCCTCCCGGGGGAGTTGGCCCCTTTTTTTCACCCCCCCTGAAAGGGGGCGGGGGGTCCTTTTTAAATTACCGCGGCGCAAAAGTAGCGTTGGGGGCGTTTTTTTGCGCCGCCGGGGGCTCCCCTACGGGGGTTTCAGCGGGCCCGAAAAGGGGGGCCCCTCACCCCCCCGGGGTCTCAATTTTGCGGGGGGGGAGGCAGGAGGGATGCTCCTCCCCCTTTCCCCCCCTGTATGTACGGGCCAGTGTGTGGTGCGCCGACTTTAAAAGGGGGGAGCGGCGCAGGGGAAAGTAAAATGCGGCGGCCCGTGGGGAGTGACGCGCCGGGGTGCTTCACTTTCCCCCCCCGCGCTGGAGTGGGGCCCGGGCGGCCGCGTTTCAGGGAAACCCGGGAAAGGTTAAAATGGATTTTTTTTTATTTTATTTTTATTTTTTAAAACTTTTGGGGGGTTACTTGGGTAACAGAAGGGGGGCAAATACCTGGGAAAAGAGGGGGCCCCTAAACCCGGGCAACAAGGGGGGCCCCTATGGCAACAAAGGGGGATCACCCGGAAACAATGGGGGGGGAAATTCCCGGCCAAAAAATTTGGGGGGTTTACCTGGCAACCTTTTGGGGCCATACCCCGGCAACAAAGGGGGGGACTACCTGGCAAAAAAGGGGGGGAATACCTGGCAAAAAGAGGGGGGGCATTCCTGGCAACAAAAGGGGGAATACCCGGTTTAAAAGAGGGGGGCACTACCCGGGGCTAAAGGGGTTGGGGGGAAATTCATGGGAACAGAGGGGGCCCCTACCTTTTGGGAACAGAGGGGGCCCCTACCCCGGCAACAGAGGGGACATTTTCTGGGGAAAAAAGAGGGGACCCTCCCAACCGGCAACAGGGTGGGGACATTCCTGGGGAAACGATGGGGGACTTTCCTGGCTTAACAGTGGGGGCACTACCCTTTGGTAAAGGGTGGGGGAAAATACCCTGTCTAACAGATGGGGGGAATACCGGGGTAAAAGATGGGGGAACTACCTGGCAAAAAAGAGGGGAAAATTTACCTGGCTAACATTGGGGGCATACCGGGGTAAAAAGATGGGGGGGCAATACTT